>JAJEJO010051082.1:47474-75108 GCA_020662805.1 Glaucomys volans | reverse complement strand
TGTTTTGTATGTTAGGCATTTTCATTATAATGTGCCTTGGTGTGGATCTGTTGTAATTCTGTGCATTTGGTGTCCGGTAAGCTTCTTGTAATTGATTTTCCATCTCATTCATCATATTAGGGAAATTTTCTGATAATATTTCCTTGAATAGATTATTCATACCCTTGGTTTGTATCTCTGCGCCTTCCTCAATCCCGATTACTCTTAAATTTGGTCTTTTCATGATGTCCCATATTTCTTGGAGGGTTCGTTCATGATTCCTAACCATCTTCTCTGTTTGTTCAACTTTGTTTTCAAGATTAAATATTTTGTCTTCATTGTCTGAGGTTCTGTCTTCCAGGTGATCTATTCTGTTAATTATGCTTTCTATTGAGTTTTTAACTTGGTTTATTGTTTCCTTCATTTCCTTGTTTCCTTCAAGGATTTCTGTTTGTTTTTTCCTCAGAATTTCTATCTCTTTATTGAAGTAATTTTTTGCTTCCTGCAATTGCTCTATTAACTGATTATTCATAGCCTGAATCTGCTCTCTCGTCACATCATTCTCTTCTCGGATCACTTTAATTATGAACATTCTGAACTCCATTTCTGTCATTCCTTCTACCATGCTGTCTTTGGGTTCTCTTGATATGTCATCTAGGTTTAATTGGGACACTTTCTTTCCGTGTTTTCTCATGGTGTTCGTGTATCTTCCCCTCTGTTGCTTGAGGGGTGTTTGATCAAGCGGTGACCCAAGAAAGGTGCTGTCCCACTACCTCCAGGTTGGGAATGATCAATGCTTCTGGGCAGAGGCAGCCTAGTGTTGATACACAATTAGATACAGCAAGGTGGTAGACTCCGGGCCTGGGTGTGGGCCTGGGCACTAGTTCAAGTTGGGGTGGTGTCACAGAACTGTGCTCAGTGATGGAGACACTGGGCTTGAGAGCCCAGACTGACCTGAACTCCTCGCTGGGGGTTCAGGCAGTGGCAGGTGGTTGCTCTCTCCTGGGGACACTGTAAGCTATTGCCAAAGGCCCAAAGCTCCCTGCCAGATCACTTCAGACACTGCTGACACTGCTGGCGGCCCCAGGGAAGCTGGGGGAGTGGCGCAGAGTAGTTTCCACTCCCTGCCAGAGACTGCGTTCTCAGAGTTTCCCGGCTGGAGCTCCCCCTGAAGCCGCTGGTGTCCCCAGGAAGCTGGAAATGGACCCCCACTGCCAGGGAATCCGCCAAACTCAGAGCAGTTCCACCCCCCCTGCCGGAGTCAGTGATTCCAGGGGCTCCGGGCCCACCTCTCCAGATGCGGCTTGAGGGCCTGGGAAGCCCAAGATGGGCGCTCTCTGCCAGGTGAGCTGGGGGGAGTGGCACAGAATAGTTCCCACTTCCCGCCAGAGACTGCGTTCCCAGAGTTTCCCGGTTGAAGCTCCCCTGACGCAGCGGAAGGCCCCAGGAAGCTGGTAATGAGCCTTCTCCGCCAGTTAAGCCGCCAAAATGGCGTGGGGTAGTTCCATCTCCCCACCAGAGTCCGCGATCTCAGAGTTTCCCGGACGCCTCTGAATGCCCAGGTAGCCTGAGATGCTCGGTCTCTGCCTGGGAGGCCGCTGGCTGGTGCTGGAGCCCCGGCCAGTGACTCCGAAGCGCTACTGGGGACGCGCACTCACTTGTTGGCTGTCGCAGATCCAGGTCGGTGGCTCCGAAGCAGCTGCAGGTTCAGGCCCTCCGGGATCGTAGCTGTCCGGCTCCCGGATCGTCGCTCGCTGCCCGCGGCGGGCCGAGTCCAGCCCGGCTGAGTTGGTTCTGAAGCGGCACCTGGGGACCCCTTATATGTGCTTTGAATATTAAATCTCGTTGAGAGTCATATTCCTACTGTTTGAATCCCGAGCAAGTAGGAATCCACGGAGCAAGTAGGAATGCAGCCTTCCTCTAATCCGCCATCTTGGATCTTCCCCTCGGAATCTAACTTTTTAATGTGAGCAATCAGGTATTTTCACACCATTTGTTAAAAGACTATATATTGTCAGCATTTTATTTGGTTTGTACATATTTTTTTCTACATTTTAAGCATTCCTATCATATTATTTTTACATGTTTTGATAGTTTTAATTTGGGATTTATATTTTTGGTCAATCTTAAATTGCTTTTCATAAATAAATTCAATCCATTTTTGTGTTACTGCTATTCTCAGATTTTCACACTAATTTCAATTATTTACTTTTTATTATTGCTGTCTTTTTTCTTTATTTTTAATCCTTTAATTCATGAAATAATTTTTATGAAATAATTTATTTTGTTTATAAGTGGACCCTCTTAAGTTTAAAAAGTGTGCATAAGCTCATGATCTTTTTTCAATGTTTAAGTTTAAATGTTTCTTGGCTCTTCTTTCCAATGCGACATTTTTACTATACTTTTCATTGTTCACCTTTATCTTTTATTCTCCTTATGGTAAAGAAGTCAGGATTACAAAACCAACTTCTCACCATTTATTTTTATTGCAAATCTTCTCTTTTAATAAATATCAATGACTACTGCATTTCAATTTCCTTTACAATCTGATTTTCCCTCCAGAGACCTGCTATGGATGTTCTCCAAGCACTATGGTTAGTGGCAGAGAAGTGCCTCTCCTCACGGTGAATGAACAGCACCAACAAGCAGATCTGAGCCTTCCATTGTTCAACTACTCTAAAGATTGAAAGCAAACTACAGGAAGAATATAGCATCTCTCTCACCTGGGTCTGTTTATGTTTATACTATCGGCTGTGATCATTATGTTGTTTGAGTAAATGTCACCTGCTTTCATTGTAATAGTTATGACATGAATATTGGACACTAAAAATTCAAATTCAAGTGAACACTTTTAATTTAATCAAGTGTAATTTCAGAAGCCTCATTTTTCAAGAGTAACATGAAGCCTCAGTCATTATCTTCACATATCTGTCTATAATTAAAGTATGATGTGTTATTGAAGGTAGTAATTGTTTCACACAACTGAATTACAAATAGAAATAATATTCATAAATCAAATGTAATGATTGCCCAAACTATAATATATGTGAGAAGATATTTAAATAAAAATTTAAAATCATAGATTTATTAATTTAAAATTTTAAATTCATAGATGTATGAACCTAGGAAAGATAGTTTAAATAAGAAGTTGTATTTGCAAAGTAGCAGGGCTTCCAAGTCTCTCAACTGCCTCTTTGAAGACCAACCTGGAGATGGTTGTCCTTACTAAATAGCCCACTCTCTGCAAAGCTCTCTGAGATGGACATTATTCCACACTGCAATTCAATGCACAACCCATTCACAGCTTATGATGAGCTAAAAGTTTCTTCAGAGAGGTGTTTTCTAGGGCCAATACCATTAGAACCCAACTATGGCACAGATGTTTCCTTATTCTCAATTATTATACTTTCCTTTTACCTTTAATTTTAAGACTCACAACCATTCCACACACAGAATATCAATATGGAATCACAGAGTGGAATACAAATTTGCCTTAGATTTAGAGGAAAATAATTTATGTCTTGGAGGTACTTGAAGTATTCACTGACTTCCAATATAACCCAGAAAGTAAACTGAACACTACATTCTATTAATGCTTACTCTTCAGGCTGTCATAAACTTCACTCATACAGGACGCACAACCAAAAGAAGAATTCTCTTTTAAAAATGTATAAATTTGGACTGTTTTCATATATCAATGGTGTGTGTGTGCATGTGTGTGTTTTGTATAGATGAGAGGGATTAGTAAACAAAACCATTCTCCATTATATCTTCTTCCCTAATGTAGTTTGTTGTTTTGTAAAAATCATTGTAGTTACACTTTACAAGGATAATTCAAACTGGAAAAAAACAAAATTAGTGTGAAATTTTCATGAGATAATAACACATTCTTTTCAACAAAGAGCAAAGCAGAAATTGCATTTCAATTCTATCTGGTTTACCATTTTTTTAAATCTTTGGAGGGAAAGAAAATGATTTCTTAATTTAGATGCTACAATTTGATAAAGTAGAAAAATTCTTTGACTTTACCAAAAATAAAAATTTGTCAATTGTGTAGATATTTTATTTGATATGACTATGTGTACAAGATTCATATGCTAGATATTACATTAATATGTACACGAGGGGCCAGAGAGTAAAAGTGCCTGTATTTTTTAGTAGAATACTATTGCCTTTAGGTATTTGAAAATTTTCAATGACAAAAACTAAAGTTTCATATTGATTTCATCAGAATTTCTCTGAGAATGTATGTTTTGCATTGTGTGGGTAGTATTATCTGCTTATGAAATACTTAGAACATCCCAGCATAGCTGCCATCTGATGGGTGACACACACCTCCCCATGAGATCATGTGTACAGTAAGAGAAAGGAGAAGGTGGTATTTGTTTCATCTTTTCATTTCCAGGGGTGCCTTCCTCCCATCCCTTTCCCCCCATCCCTGTCTTTCTTAATTAGATCTAGGGCTTAAACTCCAGCAGGAATTTATGCTCTTATTTTTATTCCTTCACCCTTCAATAGCCGCAACTGAGGTTATTTTGGTAATATATTCTTCACAGTCTTGTATTTTATTTTTTTTTAATTAAATAATGTTTTTACATCATTTTACTGAACAGGTCATTTGTACAACAGAGGAAACAATCAACAAGTGAAGAGCAACCTGTAGAATGAGAAAAATATCTGCAAATTATCCATCTAATAAAGAATTAATATCCTAAATTTATAAGGAAATAGTAAAATTCAATAGCAAAGGAAACAAGTAACCCAATTTTACAGATAAATAGACACTTCTCCAAAGAAGACATGTGAATGGACAACAGACACAAAAAGGTGCTCAATATGACTATCATAGGAGAAGTGCAAATCAAAACCACAATGTGATACTACCTCACACCCATTGGGATGGCTGTTATCAAAGACAAAAGATAAATTAAGACAAGTGCTTGTAACGATAGAGAGAGAGGGAAACATTTGTACCCTGTTGATGGGAATGAAAATACATGTAGTCAATACTGAAAACAATACAGAGCTTCCTTAAAAAACTAAAACTATGATCCAGAAACCCCTCTTCTGAGTACAAACCCAAAGGAAATAGAACTGCTATCCTGAAATAACATCATACTCTCATGTTCATTACACCTTTATTCACAATAATTAAGACATGGAAGCAACATACTATCCATTAACAGATGAATTGATAAGGAAAATGTAGTGCTGATATACAACAAACTATGACTTGATTTCAAAAAGGAGAAAATCCTGCCCTCTATAAAAACATGGATGAACCTGGAAGACAATATTTTAAATGAAATAAGGCAGACAAAGGACAAATACTACACACCATCACTTATATGATTAATCTACAAGAGACAGAGGCATGCAAACAGACTAAAATGTTGCTGGGGATTATCTGTCAAGATGGGAAAAATGAGGATTTATTAGACCATACATAAAGCTTCAATTGCACAAACCAGTAAGTACTAGATGTCTACAGTTGAACATTGTACCTATAGTTAACAATACTGCATCCCATACTTAAAAGTTTGCTAAGAGGGCAGATCTTAAGTGTTTTAATCACAAAATGATAATAATATTACCAATAAGTACAAGATCAAGAGCAAACTTTTGGAGGTAATGAATAGGTTTATGCAAAGATTGTGGTAATGGTTTCAAGGTTGTATAATTACATCTAAATCATCAACTTGTACACTTTAATTATGGGTGACTTTTTTGTATATTGAGAGAGAAAAAATTAAAAAGAAGAAAATCTAAAAGACAAAGAGGGGGTCTGCAAAATACCATCCAGAAAGTGCAAACCACTGTAGCAATTCAGTTGAGTAATCTGTAGTATCTGTTTGATAGGGTGAAGATTCTATGGTGAAGGATACATGAAACAGAGGTCACAAAAGCTGATAGGAATATTTGGGTAATAAATTTTGATGCGTTATGTTGAAAAGTCTGGAAGATATATGATAGAAAGTTCAATTTAGATATATTACAGAATTCTGGAAAATCAAAGATAAGGAAACCTTCTAAATATAATTCTTCATCTTGTATCTTAAAACCAGGAGTAGGAAATTTGCAATATTTTCAGCAGTATCAAGTCATGAGTATTCTTTAAAAGTATGTTATAATGTGAATGATTCCATCCTAGCTGCACCATAGGAAAAATGATACAAGAAACTATTTATGGGGCAAAACGGAAAAAAGAAAGAATCTGATGGGTGAAAACTCAGTTAAGAGACTATTTCAAGTTCTTTAATCTCTCTGAAACCCAAATATTCTTTCTGTGAAAAATAACAGCCTTACAGCATTGTTATAGGATTAAATAATATGTGGGAAGCAAAAGAAGGTACAAAATAAATAGTAACTCTGTGATTATTATAAATTATGTGGATTTAGGAAAGTTTTACAAAACTGGAAAACAGTTTCTTGTTAAAAAACTGGAATAGTAATATCACCTGAAGGTTGGTAAAAAGCAAAATAAAGTAACATTTGTTAGCAAACTTGCAAGCAATGGAGTTCTACACAAATGTAACATGCTGTTGTATTTGATTTCTAATCTCAAGAAAGGGTAAGAAGAAAAGTGATGCTATAGAAAAAATGTTTGTGTTGAATGGTAGTAGGAGGGGAAGAGGGAGAGTTTGGAGTGGGTAAACAGAGCTCCAGATATTCAACTGATAAATATAAAAATTTTCTGGGGCCATTTGAGAGATAAGGAGAGAGATGGAGATTAGGGGATTATCCACAAGTGCACCATTTGAAACTTTGGAAATAGGTTTGACTGAGAATGGAATAGATAAAAAGATTAAAGGCAAAACATCAGAGATTTTCTATGTTTTGGGATAGAATTATGAAGAGGAGCCAGCAAGATCCTCAGAGAGATAGAGGGATTGCAAAAATTCAGTAATTCCTTTATGTATCTGCTTGGCTTATATGTTCTACAAGCATAATCTCTGTCTACTTACAGCACATCATACCTCAGAGATGGAGTTCACTACTATCCATGAAGACAGTAGCATCTACTATAGTGATGAGTTCACTACTCAGCTGGGGACATAAACTTGAAAACAATTGCCCCATTCTGATTTATGAATAATTATAGAGGTATGCATTCCTGAACATAGTGATGTAAAGACAGGCCAGTACCTCATCTACCAAGAAAGTCTTAGAAGGCTTGAGAGAATGCAAAAAATGAATACTTAGACCTGTACAACTTACTCAAAAGACCAATGCCAAGGATACCTGAGGGGATGAGGCCCATACAGGTGGAAGGAATCATATACACTGATGGAAGAGAAAGACAGAGGGCAAGCAACCTCTGCAACAGTACGTAGTCCAGAAAGTCTGTGTGCGATCAAAAAAGACAATAAAAGGAAAATTTTCAAAGAAGAATAAATGACAGTATCAATTGAACAGTCCATCAAACTTGTTAAATAACAACAAAAATAATTTAGTAAATGGTTACTTAGTATCAAACATATTATTGCCATATATTATTGTCACAGATCTATGGTATGCTAACGATCCCCTTTAAAAGATGAAAGCAGAGCACTGAGGGTTTAAATGAGTACTCAGTAGTAAGTGTCACCAACAATTGAGTGCTGCAGTTTGGATTCGAAATTAGTCCTACTTCTGGTATGCATTCACATTCCCAATCATTATTGCAGGGAAAAAAACAGTGTCAAAACAGGAGATATCAAAGAACTTGCATTTAATAAATAAACAAGAGCTGGAAAGCAGTGGCACTCCCTATAATCCCAGAGACTCTGGATGCTGAGGCAGGAGGATCCCAAGTTTGGGGTCAGCCTTAGCAGCTTAGGGAGGCCCTAAGCAATTTAGTGAGACCCTGTTAAGTAAAAAAAAAAAAAAAGACTGGGGATGTAGCTTAATGGTAAATCACCCCTGGGTCAATCTTTGGTATTAAAAGGAAAGAGTGGGGGCTGGGGATATAGCTCATTTGGTAGAGTGCTGGCCTTGCAAACATAAGGCCCTGGGTTCAATCCCCAGCACCACACACACACACACACACACACACACACAAAAAGAGTAAATGTGTAGTGAGAAATGGAATCAAAACTTTTCTTATAATGTTTTCTAACTAAAACCATCTGAGTAAAATAAAAACAGAGATTAAAAAAATGAGTTGTCATAAATAAAAGAAGAGATAATAGTAAATAAATATATTTGTCCCTTAATAGGTAAAGTACACAGAGGCATCAGTCATCTTCCACCAGCATGGCCAGTAGACCCAATGGAAAGCTTCAAGCTGCCCCTGGAACCTGCAATGCTTCTTATTTCCTACTCAGCTCTGATGGGAATTTGAAAGAACACCTGGTCAAGGAAGATTACTATACATTCTGAAAACAGAGGTATCCACAGATACTAGTAAGTCTTCCCTGGAGTATCGTGTTCTCAAGGGACACCGTGACACCATCCATACTCCACCTATTGTGTTGTGGAAGATGTGTTACTGCCTTTTGTTTTAAATCGTTAGTTAAACAGATACCAGAGTCCTATTGTTTCTACAACACATGCAACATATTGATAAGCAGTGTGGTATAATTCTCAATCTCTTTCTAATCTATTTACAAGATGTATTTTCTCCCGTAACTATTTTTAAATGCACCAGCCTGCCAGCATAAGACATATTAAATAAATAACATAATGTGAATAAGGAATAACCTTTTAAAAAGAGCTAATATTTCTTATAGTCATGGACTTCCCCATCGTTATAAGCTGAACAACGAAAACCAGACTGATCATAAGCAAATCACCTTCACCAATGTCTCTGTAATTGAAAAGATGCTGCCAACGACAGTACTAAGGAATGTTTCTCTAAGCTGACAAAAGCATGTCAACACTGAGGATAACAGAATGTAACATGAGTTACTTTGGGTATGTGGATAGAAAGTTTATCTCTCTCATTGAAAAAAAAAAAAAGCTGCAGAAATATTTTAGAGCTGATAATTAACCTGCTGCTGTAGTTGGCATTCAATCTCCCCAACACATTCCTCTCCCTCAGACCCCTAACAGAACGTGTCCATGAAGAATGCTCATTTTCTGCTGGGGAAGGCACTGTGAGCGGGGTTGATTTCACAGTTCACCAGAAGGATTATATCACTTTCCTTTTTGGAAGAAGTCCAGACTTCATCATGAAGGTGCATCACATCGTTATACTGCAGAAAGCAACATATGGCACGGCGTCTCTAAACAGCTAAAACTGGACTTGCTGCTGGAAAACTTAGCTGTGAAATAAACAATCCTTGTTCTGTGTGTACAAAGTTCAAAGTATAAGAAATCTACAAATTATGAAGAAGCGAAGCACTATATAAATATTTTTTACAAACATACATTGTATTTCTAAAATACAACATGCAATTTATCGTGAATAGAAACTGTCACATTCTTTAATTGGTGAAGAATCTTAGAGTTACTACGGGTTATAGTGATCAAGAAGGCTAGTGCAATTAAACAGATAAGTCCGAAGACTACTTTTTAAAGGGTTTGCTGTAATCACTTGCTGAGTGCCATTAAAAAGAAAAAGATCAAGTAGAACAAGACCATCCACACAAAGTTGCACTAATGAAAACAATGGATGCATCATTAGCTGAAAGAGTTATTGATACAACGTTATTATAATGAGCTACATTAACTACTCTGGAGAGTCAAATATTATTAAAAGTTGATAGCTGCATACAGCAACAAATGCACTCATAAGTCTGATGAATTTAAAAGGCACAGCCTGTTTGTTGTCTTTCCCTCAAATTGCTGCTGCTAGAAATGCTATGTCTGTTGTCCCACAGTGTACCTAGAGCTGCAGAACGGTTGGGATGTCCAAACGGCTACAACATTCTATGCCAGAGGCAGAATGAATATGCACAACAGCAACATGAAATGGACAAGAGTATTTTGCCACACAGCCGTAGTATTTCTGCTTTTCCTTTTTAAAGGTATTTATGATTATGAAGTAAGAATTGTGTAGCATTTTCATATCAAAATAATAAATGCATGCATGTCCCTTTTTCTTAAGATGAAAAATTTTAGCATTGCATTTATAAAGTCAGGTGGCATATTCACTCAAAGGATATGGCAAATGATACTGACTTTCTAAGATGTTGAATTAAAATTACTAATGTCATAGACTGGCACCTTCACTTCATTTCGTTTGATTTCCTGTAGTAAAATACAATTAGTGGCTTGAGAAAGAATGCTGATAGCTGCATTTCTCCATCTTTTATTACAATTAAAGAGTACAGCATTTGTTTTCTGTAGATATCACTAAGGGCCTAACCTCTAAATCTGAATAAAAGTACTTAGGGAGGAATTCTATATATACTAGGAGTCTTTTAAACTTTGCACCTTATTTCCATATACTCTTGCATAGTATGAAACTTAACACCAGATATCTAAATAAATGATTGGAAATATAGACAGTGAATTTTTTACTAAGTATTCAAATTCCACTGAAAATCTACATGTTCTCCTTTGGCATTTTAATGAACCAGAAAATATTAAACCAAGGAAAATTTGTCTTTATCTGTAGTAAGATTAATGACTTTTCTATGTATTGTTTTCAAATTATGCAAGGGCCTTTTATCCTGTGATAATATTTCCCATGCAGGAGAGCATAACACCAACAACAACAACCTTATACCGTATGCACATGCACAGACACATGCATGCACACACAATGTAATAATTTAATAGTGAACTTCAGCTTAATTTATAGTTATACAATTGAACAAAGATTTCATACTTCCAGTAGCTCTTCTTCACCTTTAGTTATGGTGTTATTTGATTGCATTTACGAATGTGACCTTATATCATACTAGCAGTAGAAAGTAAGATAAATTGGACTCTAAAACACACACACAATAGCAGGCAGCACTGTTTAAAGATTAATAAGTGATCTCACTATAGCACTTCAACTGCCTACAGCCTAAAAATATCTTTCCTGTGGTACTTTCCAGGCAGTCCCTGAGGGACCAATAAACCAAGAGCACTAGACAGATCTGAACTTATCTATCACAGCTTTGATTGTGCTCCTGTGCACTATATGTTTCTTCTTAAAAGCATCTAATTCACTGCCTGCTCATAGCATTCATTTACTTGAAGCAAAGGACAATAAAAGAAGTAAATAAAACTTTTAAAAGACATATTGTAAAGTGAATTCATTCCATTTTCCTTTTTTATGTATTGAAACCCAAAACTATGTATTGCTCTACAGACGTCATTTTTATACCTCTTCCATTTTTGCCAGCTATAAACTGCACATTTCCGTTTCCCCTCCTACTGCCCATTTCTTGCACCTAGTTATTCAAGCACCTAGTCATTCAGGCACCTAACCTCAGGACTCCCAAGGCATTGAACACCTCACAGACTTTAGTTTGGATCCTAAGGGTGCATATCCTCTTTGCAGTGGGGATCCCAGGAGAGAAGAAGCCAACATAAAGAATTTAGAACTTTGCCCTAAGTCTATCTGCTTCCCTAAATACCAGGTACTTCACAATTCCCAATACATTTGACCTTCTATTCCAAACTCTGATCTCCAGATTCCTCTTGAATAGCATCCACAAAGCTTCCTGAAGCAGAAAATGGTTGCAGAATTTGTTTTGTTTTTACTTAACATTAGCATGGATCATTCATAGCATGCAGTCGTAGTATTTTACAAATGTTTGACTAGCTAAAATGTCTAAAGGCGCCCACTCAAATATGCTGCCATGAAAAGCTGAGTGTCAGTACATAACAATAGGTGTTACAAGTGTGAGAGAGTATATTTCTTTTGGTACTTGTTTCTTTATTTATGAAAGGATGTTGAAAAACAGGCAGGGTTCATTGTCTTTAGCCTGAAGAAAAGGCTTGTGAAAAGACCAGATGATAGGAGACAGCTAAAAATTAGAAACAAATCAGATAATTCAAACCAAACAATTTCCTTTGGAGGCTCAATGTTCTCAATTGTATCTGTTGAGTAATCGACCATGCAGTGCCCACATTACTTCTTTGTGTCTCTGCCATCTACATGAGTGCAGAGAAAACGAATGGCAATGACTTCTTATAAACCTCAACAAATTGAGCTCCTAATTGGCACAGTTATTTCTAAAGAATTATTTACAATTTGTCAATGATGCAAGTGGTGACAAAAATCAATTTTTTAATATTCTTTAAAATAATTGTATAGCTGTAATATCTTGTTCTTTTTGTTCTATTTTTATACAAACCTATTTTGAGATTTCCAGCACTCTTTAAACCAAACAGGATTTTCTATCAAATAATTTTCATTTTAGTATTCCCAAGACAAGAGAACATTAGAGGGAGTGTGACTTAAATAGTTACCTAATAAACAACCATTGTTATAGAGAGTATAATTTGCCTTTAAAAATGACACCTATTTGCTGCAATTACTAGTGACACACAGTCAAGTTGTTGTTAAATGATTGAATTACCTATCAATCAAAATCAGCCAAGTTATGAATAAACATACTCTAGTGAATAGATTGATGCAGAAATGATGACTTTTGCCATAACTAATATCTCAAAAATTGCTTACTTTTGTCACTTTGGAGTTATCGAAAAACATCATTCAATTTTCATTTTTTGACATCACAGTAGAGATAAAAATGAACTGAAAAATACGTAATTTGATAAAACAGAAATGAATTGTGGAAATTAGCATTTTCATCCTTATGAAAGCATCAAGGAGTCTGAAGTGCTGCCTACATTCTGTGCTAGAATAAAAAGATACGTGAGCCAGTAGTTAGAAGCAGGGATGCTGTTATTACCACACCACTTCTTTGAGGAAAAAGACTTCTCACCAGTCAGTAACTCTGGTAACTGCACAGTCTTTCAAAGATGACCAAAACTATTTCTTTTTACTATTTCTTTTTTATGCTGGAGCACTGTAGCATCCTTGCAGCCTACATTGTGAGACATTATCAGACAACCTGCCAAAATTCATTAAATGAATGCTCCCATGCTTATTTTCTCTAATTCACATAAAACTGATGATACATTTCAGGGGTTTTTTTCCTTCTAAATACATCAGAGGCTGTGAATATTCTAGAGGCAAACACCATAGGAATAATAGTAACAATTTTGGTAAAGAAATAACATTGAATACACTGGCCATTAAAACACTTTGAGTCACATATACATTATCATATAATGTATGCATCCAAAATTTAGGCAATCAAAACCTTTGGTTACAATGAGGAACTGAATCCAAGTTTGTAAATCACCTGCTTTCACTTTGGTCATTAGGAAATACACAATCCGAATTGAAGGCCAGTCATAAAAAACACCATGGTGAATATAGTTTCTATATTTATGTCTTTCCCTTGGTTGTGCTGATTTAATAATCATTCATTTTTCTTTATTTCTGTTCCATCATTGTTTAGTCATATACATTATTTTCAAAAGCTGATATTAATGCTTAATTTAGAATATTAAATCATCTAGTCTTAATTTAAGAAGGCAAAATAGATTAAATATCTGAATGATTACTAAGTAAAAGAAGAAGCTAATGCATACCATATTGTGCAGTAGAGGCAAGTACATAGACATTACAGGAGCATCTATGAGATACATACAAGCAAGACTTTTCTAATTATTCTTCAAGTCCCAAATGTAGTGGGTTTCCTTCGAAACCTGTGAAATCTTCAAAAGTGCATTCATTAAAGCAGTGGCTAAATAACCTCCCATCTGGCATGTTGACAAAAGTTCCTGGATTGGAAGAAAGGTTAAACTCGAAGCCCTCAAAAACCTCTTCCACTCTATGATTCCATAATTTAATGTGCTATACTTAATGAGCCATTTGTTATCTCCACAGGGTGAGTAACTTATGGCTCATGTCTCCATGCTGTCTTTCTGCCAGGCCTAGAAACAAATTAAATTAAATCTATCACCACCTGAAATCAGGAACAGGGAAAAGATACGTGAAAATGAGTCAGTGTGAGGTCTTTGAACACACTTCAGCTTTAATGTCTGCAAGACTTTATAGTCTATCCATATCATATACCATCACTCTACATAGAAGAAATCAAATAGGGAATCATGAATGCCATTTTGATATTCTAAATATTAAAAGGTGGATAATTGACCATATCACAGATAAATTTTTAAAGTAATTCCTAAAATGTAAAGCATTTTAAATATCACCCAAAGACTGTGACTATTTGTTTTTGGAGGGTGAAAGTTCACTATAAGCCAGAAAACTAAATTGAAATGGCATATATAATACCTATTCATATCTGTCATTTTATTTATGCAATATGGGGAAGGTAAACAAATTCTGAGTTGCTAAATTATTCACTGAGGTGAATCATCTTAAGTGAATGAACTGCCATGTTGCATATAAATATTTTAAGTGGACAAACAACTTCATAAATAGGCAGAATTTTTTGCTTTCTCTCACATTTGATAGCAGAAGTAGAAAACTTTAACCCCTAATACAAACTTCATTTTAACCAAATTTAGAACAAATGAATCAGGAATGATTGGGGAAAGGTGACTAAAGATAAATCAGAACTAAAGATCAAATTGAAACTTGCCCATTGAATCATGACTATGTCATATAGGACTGGAATGGCAGACACCATTTATTTTTTTAAATTTTCAAGTGATGATATCACTAAATATTGTCATAAAATTTAAAAGTGTGATCAAGTTTAAAATAAACAAGCTAGATATACAGATTCCAAAGTGGAAAATCTTAAAATGATGCTTGCTAGAAACAGTCACCGAATGATGCACAGGATGGTGCTATGTGATTAAGTAGCAGTTTATTATTTCTCCATTGCCCATTTTAAAATTGAGTTTAAATAGTCTACTTGCATAATATTAGAATTTTTAATGACTTGACTACACATAAATCATATATCTTACTCTGGTTTTATTAGTTTTATATTAGGTATCTTTAAAAAATACTGACTTTTTCAAGTTATTTATAATAAAAACATCTAATAAGTAGCTCCTTTCCATTTCTAGGGGAAGCAGCTAGGCACAAACCCAATAGAAGCTTAAAGGATTCTAGTTGCTATTAAGGTCTTTACTAATACTTTCAGCATCCCTGATCTTTTAAGGTCAAAATCTCCTGCATTCACTCATAGAAAACAAATGGCCATTTGCCTAGCTCAAAAAGCCTGTCTCCTGATCCTGCTAGGAAATGGCCATGTGAGCAGAAACCGTGACAAACACTATCCAGAATACACAAATTATAGTCTCCTTTTCTCCTCAGCATCTAACTATAGGAGAGACCAGATCAGTGCATAAATTGGGGACTTTAGACCCAAAAGTGCTCTGCATTTCAGTGAGGTAGACTGGTAACAGACAGCAATGTTTATAAGATAGCAAATAGTAGAGGTTTATAAGCAGATAACTTAGAATTCATTTTTAATTAAAGAGACATTAAAGAGATTACACACTATTTCAGAGGGGACAAAAGTAAATAATAAAATGTAGTAGACACTCTTGTACCTATCAGCTATATTTGGAAAATATTAATATTTTATCATGTTTGCTCCAGGTTCTTGTTTCCTAATTGTAAAATTTAAATGATGTATAAAAAAATTTACCACTCATTCCATTTTCTCTCCCATTTCAATAAGAGGTGAGTTCACCTTAAATTGTTGTGTTTCATTCAAATCAGTGTACATTTTCATATATCCATAAATAATATATAATATTATTTTAAATTTTACTTTGATTATAATATCATTCTGCAACTTGATTTTCCAGGGAAAATTATTACTTTAAGATTTTCCAGTTAGAAATTGTACATCTAGCTTATTTACTTTTAGCTTCTTCAAGGTATTAAATTATATATTCTATATTATCATCCACTTACCAGGGAAAACATTCAACCTTTGTTTATTTGGGATTGGCTTATTTCATTTAGCATGATAATCTCCAATTCCATCCATTTATCTGCAAATGCCATAATATTATTCTTCTTTATGACTGAGTAGTATTCCATTGTGTATATATCCAGAGCTTCTTTATCCATTCATCTGTTGAAGAGCATCTAAGTTGGTTCCACGATCTAGGTATTGTGAATTGAGCTTCTATAAACATTGATGTGGCTGTTACTGTAGTATGCTAATTTTAAGTTCTTTGGGTATAAACCAAGGAGTGGGATAACTGGGTCAAAAGGCGGGTCCATTCCAAGTTTTCTGAGGAATCTCCACACTGCTTTCCAGAGTGGCTGTACCAATTTGCAACTCCACCAGCAATGTAAAAGTGTGCTTTTCCCCACATCCACACCAACATCTATTATTGTTTGTGTTCTTGATAATATAGAATTGGGTTAGGGGGATGGGGGATGAGAGAAGAATGGAGGAACTTTAGATTTCGAAGAGGGAAGTGAGGGGGGAAGGGGAAGGGGTATAAAAAATGGTAGAAAGAGACAGACATCATTACCCTATGTACATGTATGATTAACATGAATGGTTTGAATGTACATCATGCACAACCATAGAAATGAAAATTTGTACCCCATTTGTGAACAATGAGTCAAAATGAAGTTTGTAAAAATTAAAAATAAATTAATTAATTAAAAAATAGGACAAAGTATTTCAAATTGCTATAAAATATTTAAAAAATAATATATTCAAACAGTTTATTTCCTTATTACTTATGTTATTTGTAATTTTTACTACAAAAAAATTCTGCAAAAAGAGACAATCTATAGGGTGTGAAAAATATTTACATGCATACCACATATCTGACAGTTAATATCCAAAATATATAAGGAACTTCTATAACTCAATAGCAAAAAACAAGCAAACTGATTTAAAAATGGGCCAAGCGCAACAATAAATACTTCTTAAAATAAGACATATGAATGGCAAACAGATATGTTAAAAAAATGCTCTACATCACTAACCATAAGGAAAATGAAAATTAAAACAATGAGAGATCACCTGATATAGAAAGATTATTATCAAGACAATGAAAGATAACACGTGCTGAAAACGAAAAGGAGAAAAGGAAACTCTTGTATGCTATTGGTGAGAATGTAAATTAGTACAATCATTATAGAAAACAGTGGGGAGGTTCTAAAAAACATTAAAATTAGAACTACCAGCAATCCCAGTACTAACTTATGTACAATAGAAGTAAAATCTGTGTGTCGAAAAAATTTCTGCATTCTCCTGTTCACTGTAGTGCTTTTCACAATAGTCAAAAAATGAAAGTAGCCTAAATGGATCAACAGACAAATGGATAAAGAAAATATTGTATTTATACATAATGGAATACTATCTTCGTCCATATATAGTCTATATACAAATATGTAGATAGTGGAAATACAGATTTCCTTTGTTCCTAAAGGATATCTGTCATTGTGACAACATGAATGAACCTGGAGAATAATAATATGTTAAGTGACAAGCCGAGCAAAGAAAGACAAATGCCACTTGATTTCACTTCTATGTGGAATCAAAAGAAGTTGATCTTATAGAAACAGAATAAAATAGTAGCTACCAGAGTCTGGAGTGCAGGGAGAGTGGATTGGAAAAATGTTGGTCAAAGGATATAAAATTCCAGTTAGAAAGGAGAAATAAGATCTACATTGTGAAAAAATATATATATTCCTTGCTGTATAATTATATCAAAATGGGTTCTACTGTCATGTATAATTAAAAAGAACCAATAAAAAAAAGAAAAAAGAAAAAAATGAAAGATAAAGACTTGCCCACATAAACAAAAATTGAGGGAATTTGTCACTGAGTCTGCCTTCCAAGATGTGCTAAAGGGAGTTCTTCAAGGTATACACATATATATATACACACACATATATATATGCACATATATATACACATATATATATTCACACATACACATGCACACACACACACACATATATATACACATATATATATATAGACTATATGTGGACAAAGATAAAATGTTATATTTTTATGATGACACATGAATTGATTTTAACCCTATATAAAATTTCAATGATTTAAATATGTTAAGAATTCTATTCTGTACCATTGGTCTGCCTGTCTATTTTGGTGCCAATACCATGCCATTTTTGTTAAGGAAAAAAAGAAAAAGAAAAAAGAGTTCTACTATACAACTTGGTGAGTATTGTTAATAACAGTATATGGTATTCAAAATTGCTAATGGAGTAGATCTTGATGGTCTCACAAAAGAATTGATAGGTATGTGACCTAATGCATGAAAATTAGCTTCATTTAGCCATTCCACAACCAAAACATATATCTAAACATGTTGGACATCATAAATTTTTTAAAATATTGTACTAAATATTCTCTCTTCCTGTGAACATGAACAAGAACTCCCACTTGAGTGTATGTGTACATGAAGTGAAACCACTGAAATATATTTCTTAAAAATTCAGTTATGCCAAATTGCTTTCCAAAATAGTTATTGTGATTTAAATGCAATCAAAGAGTGCCCTGTTTCTTAAATCTTGGCAACATTTAATTTTATCAAATTAAAAGTTTCACCTACTTAGTATGAAAAGTTATATCTTTGATATTTTAATTTGGAAGAGATCAGAGTGAAATTATCTATTCTTTCATTGTTTTTCATAGGTCTCATGGGTTTTATATTCTGCAGTTTGCCTACTTAGGGCCATTGTTCAATTACAGGAGTTATTATAGTTTCCTTTTGTAATTTAATCATTGCAAATATTTTGTCCATGTTGTGGTTTGTCTTTTAACTTTGATTTTGGGATCTTTGATCATATAGAAAATTTTATTTTATTTTTATTATTTTATTCATTTATTTTTTTCAGCACTGGGGATTGAACCCACTGAGCTACATCCCCAGAGAGTTTTATTTTTTGTTTTGAGATAGAACCTTTCTAAGTCCCCTAGTCTGATCTTGAACTTGAGATTTTCCTACCTCAGACTCCTGAGTCACTGGGATTACAGGCAAGCACCACCATACCCAGCAAGAATTTTAATTTTAATAACTCATTTACTCAGTGAAATTTTTTAATATTGTATTTTTTGTATCTTAAGAAATTCTTCTTTACTTTGATGAAAACAAATATTAGAATTATCTGCTTATTTCCATTATACATTTAATAAGTTTAGCTTTTCAAATGTGGGATTTAAAAGATTTAACATGGGGATCTAAATTCATTCTTGTCCCACACACAATCCCCATCCCTTTGGAAAGTCTCTCTACTCCCCAATTATTGGTGCCTTTGTACTACCAAATACTGGGCAATTCTGTCCCATTCTATTACTTGTACTATAAACTTATTGGTGTCTTAATTGCTAATACACACATTTCTGCTTTTCGTCAAAAAATTCTGGAGAATTATATTTCACAGACAGTCAAGTATGAATATTTTTTCTGACCTCATAATCTCCTTTGGCAAATTATTAAGATTTTTAAAATGTCCAATGTAATTCTTGATGGTTTTGTTTACTTTTTTGTGATTTATGTTTTAATTTTATTCCATTGTGGTTTGATATCACATTCCCTATGCTATAAATTCTTTACTGGTTTTGAGAACTTCTATAGCCTGTATAAGGTGGATTTTGTAATTATGTCTTATGTGCCTGAATATACTTGTACTATTTTTGCAGTGTATCCAATTTGAAATAAAACAAGTTTGCTAATGATCTTATTCATATCTTCTCTATTTTATTCATTTATTTAATTTCTGGTTTTGAGAGAAAAATTATTTCAAGAAAACAAAATTATTTTAAGAGAATAAATTTGTTCATTTAATTTCTAGTTTAAATCTCTCAATATCAGCCTGAATCTATTTTTCTCCTTTTAATTCAAACATATATGGACAAATAGATGTAGATGCAAATATAGATACAGCATATGCATGTATACATTATGTAGTGTACATATACATATTTAAACACACAGACACACATACATATTTTGGGTATTGAAATAGTTCTGGCCTCTTTAGTTATTCCATTATGACATTTACCCTTAATAATTGTCTTTCTCTCTTAAATGTTTACTTTGTCTGAAGATAATATAGAGAGTACAAGTTCTTCTCTGATTAGAATGTGCCTAGGGTGAGCTTGTTAGTTCTTCATTTAAACATTACATGCCACTCCTTTTAGGTAAATTTTTACTCTTGATATAGCTGGATCTTCTTAACAAATATTGGCATATCTGTCTTTTAACAGTCAAATTGAATTGTCTTTGTTCTTTTAGTGATACCCAATATCTTTATTGATGATATTTTGCTTTTATTTTCTCATTTCATCCTTTAATTAATTTATAGGACAGACACCTGGATAATTTGAGAGTTGTTTTCAACACAAGGTATGGGGATAATTGGATAAACAGGCATAACTTTTTTTTTTTTTTTACTTATTGATTCATTGAACACAAATGGAGTACAGTTACTGTTTCACTGGTTGTACACAAAGTAGAGTCACACCATCTGTGTGTTCATACATGTACACAGGGCAATGGGATCTGTCACAATTTCTGTTATTATTTTTACCCCCCACCCCGACCCCACCCCTCCCTTCTCTCTATGCTGTCTATCCTTCCTCCATTCTTGCCACCCTTCCCCCTCCCGCATTATGCATCATCATTCATTTATCAGAGAGACCATTTGGCCTTTGGATTTTCGGGATTGGCTGATCTCACTTAGCATAACAGTCTCCAACATCATCCATTTACCTACAAATGTCATCATTTTATTCTTCTTTATGGCTGAGTAATATTCCATTGTGTATATATACCACAGTTTCTTTATCCATTCATCTACTGAAGGGCATCTAGGTTGATTCCATAATCTAGTTATTGTGAATTGAGCAGCTATGAAAATTGATGTGGCTGCATCTGATTTTAAGTCCTTTGGGTATAGGCCAAGGAGTGGGATAGTGGGCTCGAATGGTGGATCCATTCCAAGTTTTCTAAGGAATCTCCACACTGCTTTCCAGAGTGGCTGCACCAACTTGCACTCCCACCAGCAATGGATGAGTGTACCCTTTTCCCCACATCTCAGACCATATACAATGACTCAAATTGGAACAACAACTAAATGTGAAGGCTAACATTATAAAATATTACAAAACAGAAGTGTATTGTTTACAGCAATGGTTTACAGACATGACACCAAAAGTACACACAGTAACAACAAAAGACAAATTGGGCATAATCAAAATTAAAAACATGCATGCTTCAAAGAACATTTAGAAGTAAACAGACAATCTAGAAAATGAAAAAAAAGTTTGTATACAACTCAGAAATAGAAAGGAATGAAGTCATGATACATGCTTCAACATGAATGAACATTGAAGACATTATGGTAAATGAAAGCAGCCAGTCACAAAGATCACATATTATATGATTTATTATATATGAGGACGGGTGCAGTGGTGCATGCCTGTAATCCCCACAGTTCAGGAGGCTAAGGCAGGAGGATTGTGAGTTCAAAGCCAGCCTCAGCAACTTATCAAGGACCTGAGCAACTCAGCAAGACCCTGTCTCAAAATAAAAATAAAAAGGGCTGAGGATGTTGCTCAGTGGTAACGTGTCCCTGGGTTCAATCCCCAGTACCAAAGAAAAAACAAAACATACATATATGAAATGTCTAGAATATGCAAATCTATAAGCAGAAAAGAGATTTGTTTGTAGGAGGAATGGAAGGAGCTGACTACTAAAGTGTCTGAGTTTTCCTTTTGGGGTGATAAAAAAAAGTTCTAGATTTTATTGTGGTGATGGTTGCAATTCAGTGAATCTACTAGAACCATTGAATGGTGCACTTTAAGTAAATGTCAGATAATATGAAATCATATCTTAAAAAGTTGCTGTATAAAAGAAAAGAAAGCAGAGAATGGAATAATAATTCAGTGGGAACAAATCTAGTAAAAAAAATTACTAAATAGTAATCACAAAGATAATAAAAATTAAGAGGTAGTGCTTTATTGAATGAGCTGTTCAAAAAATAATACTTTACAGAAAAAAATAGTGAATATGTACTTTATAGATATTTAAATGAGTAGCATTCAAAGAGAAAAGAGGTCACTGATTTTAGTCAATTCTGTATTCAGTTTAAAACCTATAGATGTTTCATTAGGACACCAACACTGTGCTCTGCTCCAAGGTGACATTGGCAATCAGTTAATTTATAAGAGGCACTGTGGTTGTTACTGTGATCTGTTAGTGGCATTCTAGCCAAACTGCTATTAAGTTTGGTCTGGTTTACCTGAGTGGCTAGACAGGGTCATCTTATTTTCTCTGACCTCATGCTCTATAGTTTGTATCTAGAATGTCTCCCAAAACCTATGTGTTAAGGCATGGTCCTCAGCTTGCTGCTATTGGAAGGCACTAGAACCTTTGAGGTCCAAGGCCTAGTAGAAGGGTTTAGGTCACTGCAGGCATACCCTGAAAGGGAACTGTGGTACCTAACCTCTTATCCCCTTTTTGTCTTCCTAGCCAACATGAGTTTATCAGTTTTGCTGTATCACATGCTTCCTGAAATGATGTTCTTCTGCTCCACTGGTCCAAAAGCAATAGGGTTGATCATGGATTGAAACTGTGAGGCAAAATAAACCTATTTTTCTCTATAAACTGATTATGTCAGGTATTTATCATAGTATCAGAAAGCTGACTAACACACCATGTAAACCTTTTCCAGCACAATACATAGTTACCAGGATAAAACACAGACTAAAAGAAATGTAGATTGTGACATTTTGGATTTTAAAGGATATTTGGAATTAAATCAGCTGTGTTCCAGTTAAACGTAATTTTAGTCATTATTTCATGTGACTAGTCACATTAAAAGGCACTGGAAATTAAGTTTAGGATCTTTTCAATAGATATTATTGAGCACCTTCCATTACTCAGTTACAGACACAATAAATAAAACTGATGAATTCCCTCTCTCCTACATCTGACATTTTAGTTCACCATGATAAACAAACAAAAAAAATTAATGAATAGTGAAGGACTCAATTTGACTTCACCAGAATAGACGTAAGAATAACTGTAAAGGGACTGGGGTTGTGGCTCAGTGGTAGAGCATTCATCTAGCACATGTGTGGCAATGGGTTTGATCCTTGGCACTACATAAAAATGAATACATAAAATAAAAGAATTGAGTCCATCTGCAATGAAAAAAAAAGAAGAAAAACTCTAAAAAAGGCATATTTTGGGGATTTAAGATGGCGGACTAGAGGAAGGCTGCATTCCTACTTGCTCCGTGGATTCCTACTTGCTCAGGATTTAAACAGCAGGAATATGGCTCTCAATGAGATTTTATATTCAAATCACATATAAGACATATAAGGGGTCCCCAGTCACTGCTCCGGAACCAACTCTGCCGGGCTAGGCTCGGCCGGCCACAGGCAGCTACCACCCGGGAGTGCCGGACCCCGCAGCTGCTTCGGAATCACCGACCTGGGCCTGCGCCAGCCAGCAAGTGAGTGCAGGTCCCCAGAAGCGGCTTCAGAGTCACTGGCCATGCTCCAGCACCAGCCAGCTCCTGAGCCCTCAGAGCTAAGCTCAGGCCTTCCCGCAGGGAACACAGTGCTGCGGCTCCGGGTGAGATCTGGCTAGGAGTGGAGCTGGTTGCCAGCTCCAGTGGGGAGATTGGGCCCTTTGGCACCATTCTGCAGCTTCCCTGGCAGAGAGAGACCATCTTCAGCTGTCTGAGCCCTCAGAGCTGAACTCGGCCCTTCCCACGGGGACGTGGCACTGCTGCCCCTGATTGCCTCTGCCCAGAAGCATTGATCATTCCCAACATGGAGGTTGTGAGATAGCAGCTATCTTGGGTCACCACTTGATCAAGCACCTTTCAAACATCTGGTGAGTTACTGGAAATCTGCAGGAACACCCTAAGTCTTTACAGGGAAATTGCAATCCCTCTGATTTGCACTACTAGAGGGGAAGATACATGAGCACCATGAGAAAACACGGGAAGAAAGTGTCCCAAACAAACCTAGATGATACATCAAGAGATCCCAAAGATAGCATGGTAGAAGGAATGACAGAAATGGAGTTCAGAATGTTCATAATTAAAATGATCCGAGAAGAGAATGAGGTGACGAGAGAGCAGATTCAGGCTATGAATAACCAGCTAATAGAGCAATTGCAGGAAGCAAAAAATCATTTCAATAAAGAGATAGAAGTTCTGAGAAAAAAACAAACAGAAATCTTGAAGGAAACAAGGAAATGAAGGAAACAATCAACCACGTTAAAAACTCAATAGAAAGCATAATTAACAGAATAGATCACTTGCAAGACAGAACATCAGACAATGAAGACAAAATATTTAATCTTGAAAACAAAGTTGAACAAACAGAGAAGATGGTTAGGAATCATGAATGAAACCTCCAAGAAATATGGGACATCATGAAAAGACCAAAATTAAGAGTTATTGGGATTGAGGAAGGCACAGAGATACAAACTAAGGGTATGAATAATCTGTTCAACGAAATAATATCAGAAAATTTCCCTAATATGATGAATGAGATGGAAAATCAATTACAAGAGGCCTACAGGACACCAAACACACATAATTACAACAGATCTACACCAAGGCAAATTATAATGAAAATACGTAACATACAAAACAAAGATAGAACTTTAAAGGCTGCAAGAGAAAAGCATCAGATTACCTACAGGGGGAAACCAATAGAGATATCAGCAGATTTCTCAGCCCAGACCCTAAAAGCAAGAAGGGCCTGGAACAACATATTTCAAGCTCTGAAAGAAAATGGATGCCAACCAAGAATCTTATACCCAGCAAAACTTACCTTCAGATTTGATGACAAAATAAAATCCTTCCATGATAAACAAAAGCTTAAAGAATTCACAAAGAGAAAGCCTGCCCTACAGAACATTCTCAACAAAATATTCGAAGAGGAAGAAATGAAAAATAACAATCTCAGTCATCATGGGGAGGAATTACCCTAAAGAAAGAGTCAATCAAAGGAGAAACAAAGTTAAGCTAAAAGCCCCAAAAAAGCTAAAATGGCAGGAAATACAAGTCATATCTCAATAATAACCCTGAATGTAAATGGCCTAAACTCATCAATCAAAAGACATAGACTGGCAGACTGGATTAAAAAGAAAGACCCAACAATATGCTGCCTTCAAGAGACTCATCTCATAGAAAAACATGCCCACAGACTAAAGGTGAAAGGTTGAGGAAAAACATACCATGCACATGGACTGAGTAAAAAACCTGGGGTTTCCATTCTCATTTCAGATAAAGCAGACTTCAAGCCAAAGTTAGTCAGAAGGGATAAAGAAGGACATTTCATACTGCTTAAAGGAAGCATAAATCAGCAAGACATAACAATAAATATTTATGCACCAAACAATGGTGCATCCATGTATGTCAATCAGATCCTTCTCAATTTCAGGAATCAAATAGACCAAAACACAATAATACTAAGAGACTTTAACACTCCTCTCTCACCGTTGGACAGATCCTCCAAGCAAAAATTGAACAAAGAAACCATAGGACTCAATGACACAATCGCTAATTTGGACTTAACGGACATATATAAAATATTCCATCCATCAAAAAGCGAATACACTTTCTTCTCAGCAGCTCATGGTTCCTTCTCTAAAATAGACCATATATTATGCCACAAAGCTACTCTTAGCAAATACAAAAACATAGAGATACTACCTTGTATACTATCAGATCATAATGGAATGGAATTAGATATCAATGATAAAGTTAGAAACAGAAACTACTCCAAGAACTGGAGATTAAATAATAAGCTATTGAATGATACATGGATAACAGAAGACATTAGGGGAGAAATTAAAAGATTTTTAGAGGTCAACGAGAACAAAGATACAACATATCGAAATCTCTGGGACACTATGAAAGCAGTGCTAAGAGGAAAGTTCATTGCAGAGAGTGCATTTAATAAAAGAATGAAAAGTCAACAAATCAATGACCTCACATTACAGCTCAAAGCTCTAGAAAAAGAGGAAAAGATCATCACCAAAAGTAGTAAAGACAGGAAATAATCAAAATCAGAGCTGAAATCAACGAAATTGAAACAAAAGAAACAATTCAAAAAATTGACGAAACAAAAAGTTGGTTCTTTGAAAAAATAAACAAAATTGATAAACCCTTAGCCACGCTAACAAAGAGAAGGAGAGAGAAACTCCAAATTACTAAAATTCGTGATGGAAATGGAAATATTACAACAGACACAATTGAAATACAGAACATAAAAAAAGCTACTTTGAAAATTTATACTCCAACAAAATAGAAAACCTGGAAGGCATCAACAGGTTCCTAGAGGCATATGAGCCACCCAAACTGAATCTGGAGGACATACACAACTTAAATAGATCAATTTCAAGCAATGAAATAGAGGAAGTCATCAAAAGCCTACCAACAAAGAAAAGTCCGGGACCAGATGGATTCACAGCCGAGTTCTACAAGGCCTTCAAACAAGAGCTCATTCCAATACTCCTCAAAGTATTTCACGAAATAGAAGAGGAGGGAACCCTTCCAAACTCATTCTGTGAAGCTAATATCACCCTGATATCAAAACCAGAGAAGGACACATCAAGGAAAGAAAATTTCAGACCCATATCTCTAATGAACATAGATGCAAAAATTCTTAACAAAATTTTAGCGAACCGCATACATAAGCATATTAAAAAGATAGTGCACCATGATCAAGTGGGTTTCATCCTGGGGATGCAAGGTTGGTTCAACATCTGGAAATCAATAAATGTAATTCACCACATCAACAGACTTAAAGTCAAGAATCACAAGATTATTTCAATAGATGCAGAGAAAGCATTTGATAAAATACAGCACCCATTCATGCTCAAAACACTAGAAAAAATAGGGATAGTGGGGACATTCCTTAACATTGTAAATGCTATTTATGCTAAGTCCACAGCTAACATCATTCTAAATGGAGAAAAATTGAAAGCATTCCCCCTGAGAACTGGAACAAGGCAGGGATGCCCTCTTTCGCCACTACTATTCAACATTGTTCTTGAAACTCTAGCCAGAGCAATTAGACAGACCAAAGAAATTAGAGGAATATGAATAGGAAAAGAAGAGATCAAACTATCCCTATTTGCTGATGACATGATTCTCTATTTAGAAGACCCTAAGAATTCCACCAGAAAACTTCTGGAACTCATAAATGAATTCAGTAAAGTAGCAGGATATAAAATTAATGCTCATAAATCTAATGCATTTTTATTCGTAAGTGATGCATCCTCTGAGAGAGAAATTAGGAAAACTACCCCATTCACATTAACCTCAAAAAATATAAAATACTTGGGAATCAATCTAACAAAAGAAGTGAAAGACCTCTACAATGAGAACTACAGAACACTAAAGAAAGAAGTTAAAGAGCATCTGAGAAGATGGAAAGATCTCCCATGTTCTTAGATAGGCAGAATTAATATTGTCAAAATGGCCATACTTCCAAAAATGCTATACATATTCAATGCAATTCCAATTAAAAACCCAATGACGGACCTTATAGAAATAGAGCAAGCAATCATGAAATTCATTTGGAGGAATAAGAGACCCAGAATTGCTAAAGCAATCCTTAGCAAGAAGAACAAAGCAGGGGGTTTCACAATACCAGACCTTCAACTATACTACAGAGCAATAGTGACAAAAACAGCATGGTATTGGTACCAAAATAGACAGGTAGATCAATGGTACAGAATAGAGGACACAGAG
>JAJEJO010051082.1:22931-46553 GCA_020662805.1 Glaucomys volans | reverse complement strand
AGGAAAACTACCCCATTCACATTAACCTCAAAAAATATAAAATACTTGGGAATCAATCTAACAAAAGAAGTGAAAGACCTCTACAATGAGAACTACAGAACACTAAAGAAAGAAGTTAAAGAGCATCTGAGAAGATGGAAAGATCTCCCATGTTCTTAGATAGGCAGAATTAATATTGTCAAAATGGCCATACTTCCAAAAATGCTATACATATTCAATGCAATTCCAATTAAAAACCCAATGACGGACCTTATAGAAATAGAGCAAGCAATCATGAAATTCATTTGGAGGAATAAGAGACCCAGAATTGCTAAAGCAATCCTTAGCAAGAAGAACAAAGCAGGGGGTTTCACAATACCAGACCTTCAACTATACTACAGAGCAATAGTGACAAAAACAGCATGGTATTGGTACCAAAATAGACAGGTAGATCAATGGTGCAGAATAGAGGACACAGAGACAAACCCAAATAAATACAGGTATCTCATACTTGACAAAGGAGCCAAAAACATGCAATGGAGAAAAGATAGCCTCTTCAACAAACGGTGCTGGGAAAACTGGAAATCCATTTGCAGCAAAATGAAACTAAACCCATATCTCTCACCCTGTACAAAACTCAACTCAAAGTGGATCAAGGACCTAGAAATTAGACCAGAGACTCTGCACCTAATAGAAAAGAAAATAGGTCCAAATCTTCATCCTATTGGCCTAGGACCAGATTTCCTTAACATGACTCCCAAAGTGCAAGAAATAAAAGAACGAATCAATGATTGGGATAGAGTCAAACTAAAAAGCTTTTTCTCAACAAAGGAAACAATCAGCAATGTGAAGAGAGAGCCTTCAGAGTGGGAGAAAATCTTTGCCACACACACTTCGGACAGAGCACTAATCTCCAGAATCTACCAAGTCCTCAAAAATCTTTACACCAAGAACACTAATAACCCAATCAATAAATGGGCCAAGGAAATGAACAGACACTTTACAGAGGAAGATCTACAAGCAATCAACAGATTTATGAAAAAATGTTCAACATCACTCGTTATAAGAGAAATGCATATCAAAACCACCTTAAGATTTCATCTTACCCCAATTAGAATGTCTTTTATTAACATAGGCAACAACAGGTGTTGGCGAGGATGTGGGGAAAAGGGTACACTCATTCATTGCTGGTGGGAGTGGAAGTTGGTGCAGCCACTCTGGAAAGCAGTGTGGAGATTCCTTAGAAAACTTGGAATGGATCCACCATTTGACCCTGCTATCCCACTCCTTGGCCTATACCCAAAGGACTTAAAATCAGATTGCTACAGTGATGCAGCCACATCAATGTTCATAGCTGCTCAATTCACAATAGCTAGATTATGGAATCAACCTAGATGCCCTTCAGTAGATGAATGGATAAAGAAACTGTGGTATATATACACAATGGAATATTACTCAGCCATAAAGAAGAATAAAATGATGGCATTTGTAGGTAAATGGATGATGTTTGAGACTGTTATGCTAAGTGAGATCAGCCAATCCCAAAAATCCAAAGGCCGAATGGTCTCTCTGATAAATGAACGATGATGCATAATGCGGGGCGGGGGGGAAGGGTGGCAAGAAGGGAGAAAGGATACATAGCATGGAGGGAAGGGAGGGGTGGGGGCGGGGGGGGGGGGGTAAAAATAATAACAGAAATTGTGACAGATACCATTGCCCTGTGTACATGCATGAACGCTCAGATGGTGTGACTCTACTTTGTGTACAACCAGTGAAAGAATAGCTGTAGTCCATTTGTGTTCAATGAATCAATAAGTAAATTTAAAAAAAGGCATATTTTCCATGAGGTGTATGGTCTTTCTAATGATGAAATATTTGCAAAAAAAAAGAAAAGAGAGAGAGATCAAGAACTGAGGCATGTGAACTTTTTTAATAGATGGAGAATATCACAAGCATGAGGAACAGGAATGGAAAACAAGAAAAGTACAAATGTGAAATTTAGTACTATTGTCATTTAAACGTGAGATGGTTGCAATTATTGGACATGTGATACCATGGTTAAGATTTGGTATATTTTAAGGATGAAACAGTTTATACCGTCAATTGAGAGGGAAAAAAGTAGGAGTACTTAGGGATTTGTCCTGAGCAATTTAAAGAATGACACTATTATTGTTAGATATGAATATGATGGAAGAATTTTGTAGAGAAAATCAACAATTATTTTGGATGATAAGCTTGATATGCCTCTAATATTGGAAGTTTAATTTAGGTGTTTCAAGTTCAGAGATAGTACTGAGCAAAAAGTTAAGAGGTCATCTGCATGATGAGATGAGATGCACATGCACAGGACTGGATGGGATCAATAAAAACTCCTAGTGATGGAGAAAAGATGATCAAAGGTCAAATCCTGTGGCTCCTCAGGGTTTAGAGGTTGGGCCAATGAGGGGCAAGTAGAAAAGATACTAAAGGAGGGCATCTGGAAACAAGTGGAGACATAAGAAGTCTCCTGAAAGCCAGGTGGAGAGAGTGTTTCCAAGAAAAGTTGTCACTGAATCCTACCAATACATCCAATTAGAAGAGGTTTAAGAACTTACCATTCGACTTAGCAATGTGGTCGACTTAGCTTTTGATGATTTTGACACCCGTGTGATGATAGATGTGGAAACCTAGAAGCACTGAAGAAAGTGGTGACAGTACATACGATGCTTTGAGGAATTTTGACTTAAAAAATGATCAAATAAATAGGGGAGTGGCTGAAGGTGGATGTGAAATAAATATGTGCTAACATATTTAATTAGCATTCTTGTACAATAATGGAAATTTCCCTGTAAGAAGACAATAATCAAAGATGGAGAAGGACAATAATAGGGATAAACAGAAAGAACAGGAGGAGAGAGTTATTATGTGAACTTCATCACACATTTAAATGTCAGCTATGCTTTGATTCTAAAAAACTTGTTAAACTCACTGACTCCTCAAAGAAAAAATAATAACACAAGAACTTTATAACAGAATAATTTAAGCTCTTTAAATTTCTTACCTTCATTCAACTTTGCCAAGATTTTCAGCATAAGCAGACTTCCTTTCAACATGCTCTATGTTCTTGCCCTGTGGTTTATCTAGTCTAAGTGTGTTTCTGTTAAAGGCTATCATAACCCCAGCAGAGAATTGAATGACATTTATTCAAGCCTCCATGCCAGATTAAGATGCTAGGAGTTATGCTGATAACTACAAAATGTTTCTTAATTTACTTTTTTCTGTGAGCTTTGCAGTCAGATAATTTAGCTTCAGGCAATCAAAGGATCTTCCTCTTCAAGGCTGATTTTTCCAAAAGCAGCTGTTTGTAGTCTAAAGTTGCATTTGTGTGTGAGTCATTAGCACAGTGTTTACAAGTTTTCTTTACTCTATATGGTTTCTGCAAAATTATATCATGCTTTATGTTTTCCTTCTAAACATTCTGTGTTGATTTATCCTCTGGTATGAATATATGAAGCATCTATCCAGTCAGATTTTCCTGGTGTTTAACGTTATATATAATATCCCCCTTTCCTCTATTCTACATGTACTTAATGACGCAATATCTAGGTCAACTTAGTTTTTAACCCAACTGGAAATTAATTGGAGAATTTAAGAAATGATTGATGACATTTGATACCTTATGAAGTATTAACTCCAGGGACCAATTATTTTTCTGTACAACATCCCTCATGCCAGTGTTCTGAGACAGCATCATTAATCCTAGCAATCAATTGTTCATCCTTTTGATCCCTACCCTCTAAATTTTCCATTTAGAATTTCTTGTCAAGTTCTTATTCATTTAATAGTCTTGGACACAAGAAAAATGGATATATCTATAAGATTGTTTTTAAAGGTTGGATATTTGCTCCACATAGAAGTAAGTTTACATGTGGTTTGAGGAAGGGAAGTTAGTTTTGTGTATGGTTTGAGAAAGGGATCAAGCATCCATGTCCTTTGATCTGGGACTGAGTAACTGCCCCTCTGCACCCACTATACCAGTGAGGAGCCCAGAGAGGAGAGCTACACTAAAGACAAATGTGGAAAATGGATCAATGGGAAGTATGTTCAACAGCCACTTGCTGTAACGCTCTGAAATTCCCTGGAAAGGCTTTCAAAGATTGCCACTATAGGAGGGATGCCACCCTTAATCAGTTCACAGTTCTACTCCTAGAGAAAGGCTTCCCAATCTATTGTCCTATTTGGTCCCTTGTTCTGTCTTCCAGGTGATCATTGCATTTCCATTATTCTACTTAAACATATTGGTTAGGCATTAGAAAAAATAGAAAAGGTCATCTTTGAAGGATGAACCACCTTTGCAGCCTATTTATCATCAGCAGAATGGATTCAATGGTTATCATTAACATGAAAAAGACAACTTTAGAATTTCTTAATCTACCTTGTGGTTTGACTATATGGTCCTCTTTAAAACTTTGTAGCTTTATTTAGATGAATCCAGCTTTGTACCAATGACTTCATGCAGTTTTTACCAGACTTACTTATTAGATTTTTCCAATATCTCTTGGCTTAGTCATCTTCTTAGTTCTTTTCCAAGTTAATTGCAAGTCACTGTAACCTCCAAAGCTTTAGTAGAAAAACCATAATTTAATCTCTTCTCTTTGAGCTATTTTTTATAATTAAGAATTATTGGAACCACCCTCTTCATTAAACCTATCTATTCTAACACCTTAGCTGACTTAAAGGTTTTTAATAAAATGTGTGTGTATCAGCCATTTCCCTGATTTAAGAATTGCTCAATTGCTGAGATTTAATCCATCTTTATTGGACAAAGAATGTCTCCATTTTATTTGTTTACTCTCTGTGGTTAGGAAGCAGATATTTTCCACCCCTTCAAGTCACCAAATTTCTGATCTTTCTCTGTGCTCTTTCATTCCAACCTTTAAGACAATGACAGCAAATTCTTTTCTGACCTCATCTCTTCTTTGTAAATCCTTGTCCAATACAGCCAACAGCTAAGATATGCACTACTATTGACATTGCTAGTATTGAAAACATAATATAATACTCTGTTCTTCCAACTGATTTTCTTCCATTTAAATGCTTAATAAGTAAACTTTGCACCTTTGAAGTCACCGTAGCCTGCTGTTTTTTCCAGTTACATGTCTACTAAAGATCATAAAATGCCACCCTCAGTCCTCGAGTAACAAAAACCTATGGTGGCAGGCACTTATAGTACCTTTGGTATTTTCTTATGGAATCAAAAGAAAAAGATAGTGTTATTTTTCACTCAAATTACATTAGAAGGATTTGCTCCATCAGGGACCTAAGCTAAGGGAAGTTCTGTATTTTCACATCTTTCAAGCAGCCCCAAAGAATGGGAGGGAACTTAGTGAATCACACATTGTTCTAAAAGTCTTCAGCAGGGAAGAAACACATATCCTTCCTCTCACATTTCATTAGCTGGACCAAGTCAGATAGTTACGCTCAATTTAGAGGGAGGTACAATTCATGCCTTATGTATAGCACTAATGACTTCCATTCCCATGAACTGGCTTTTTGAATGACCCACTACAAATTATTATATGAAACAATAATATGTTATGCTCAATATCACTAGTCATATTTCATGTAACAATAATAATCTAATGTCAGAGTTGGTAATTTATGTTCTGAACAATTTGAGATGTATAGCTTCAGAGCAAAAAATTCTATGAATCATTATCATTAATAAAAATTCCCTTTTAAAAAAGAAAAAGCTTTTTTCTCCTACAACACATACTTCATGGAGGGTAGAAAATTTCCATTTTGTCTTCAAAGGAAAATTTGGGGGTTTTCTTCCTACCTGCCCACTATTTCCTCTTCACAGAAGGAAGTGTGGTTATAATTTGCAAGGTCCTGGGTCACAGTCTAATTTAACTATGTTAATATGTTGAGGGCTAGTGCTCAGCTACCAAGCCCTTTTTTCTTTCTTGAAGTAATCCATGTTCCCATTGTCACTTGCTTTGTTTAACTCCTCTGAGGAGAACATCTCCCTAAAGGAAGCTAACTGTTCAGCTAGTGACAGAGTACATGATTTCAATTTAAGCTGAAAAAAGTGTACAAAACAGAACTTTGGCTCCAGTGAAAGCTGTGTTATCTAATCTCCACCCATTTTAATTTCTACATGTTTCTGTTCAAATTTTTCTATTGACTCAACACTCAGAGGCAAGAAATATGATCTTTTGGGGCTCAGAGTGAGGAAAAATGGCAAATCCTGATAAATCGGGACAAAGCAGGAAATGAGGAGACCAAACAACACATGGCAAGAATTAAACATCTTTTGTGATATAATGGTAGGTTTCTGTAATGTTGAATCTGATTTCAAAACATATATCCCTTAGGAATAGAGACTATTAGCTGATGAAAGTCAAGCATGGCTCTCACTAAACTCCTGGCACAACCTGGCTTTTTCTCATATTGAAGATGAGGCTAAAATAGGTAGTCATTTAATTCCAATTAAGGCTTACATCAAAATTGGCAGACTTCTGTATACAGGCTTTTAAATTATTACTGAATGAAATTATTGGATTCTGTCTTCAACAAGGGCTGTAGTCCCACAACTTAAATTGCACTGAGTATGTAAATTCTTTGCAGACCACCAAGCACTAGTGCATGTTCCTCTATGTCAGTCAACTATCACATATTGCTGTGTAACACTACCCAAAAGCAAATGGCTTAAAATGGTAAGTATTCATTATTGCTCAGGGATCTATAGGTCAGCTGAGAGGTGGCACCCTGATCTCAATCATATGTCTCGATCAGCTGTGTGTCAGGGAGGCCCTCTGCTATTCCAGTCTAGGCTACTCAGATACTTGTGGAAGACTGATATTGATTAGGTCCATGATGGCCTCACCTCTCTTAAATGGATCTCTTTCACCCCTACAGTAGGCACAATTGTCTCATGGTAGAGGTAGGGGCCGGAGTCCAAGTGAGCAAGAAGTTGCTTTGATGAGGCCAAGTCTCAAACTAGTAAATCATTGATTCTATTGCATTGTTTTGGCCTAAATAAGTCAGAAGGCAAGCCCTAATCCAAAACAGGGTAAATAAATACTGTCTGGTGAGAGGAATGTAAAATCAGAAAAAGAGCATGTGTGTTTAGGGAAGGGTGAAGGAATTTGGCTCTTTTGCTATCTATCACCATCTTTAAATGAATGCAGCAGAACATTACTGCAGTTGTGCTCCCGTCAGTGTATTGAATTTCACCTAAGAACAAAGATCAAAGTCAAGATTCTAACTTCTTAGATTGATGCAGTTTGCTAATGACTTCTAGACAATAATCTCAGGTTGGTTCTCCATGGTTAATTACTTGAGTCCTGACAAAGGCTTTTGATTTTAGAAGCGTGCAGCCATCATAGTGATGGAATTGTTTTTGTCAGTCAACTGAAAAGTGGAAACTCATTCTTGGGCTGAGAGAGGGAAAATAAAGTCATTATTTATTATTATAAATTTTAATTCCCTGACTATAGAATTCACATTTACTCACACTATAATAAGGAACTATAGTAATATTAAATAAAGTTGAACCTAGCTTTTCTGAGAAGAACAATGTGATAGTAAAATGAAAGGAAAGTCATGGATAGTTTTAATAGGTAATAGAGGGTGTGAAGTTCATAAAGAGACTTAAAGAAGGAAATGAAACAGAATCACAGAAAAAAAATAGAATTATGATCATAGGGACAATCCAGTTGCAAGACACTATTGAAAAACACTGAAAGCTGCAGATAGAGAGTCTATAATAAGAGCAATTGGGAACCCTTAGGTTGAAAACAGAGACAGTGAGGTAGTTGAAGAAAATTCAGAAAGATTTGAGAAGTGAGGATTAAGAAGATTGTTCTAAAATACTTCAAGCAATATTTGATAGTTTTCAGGGTAACATGTTTTGTTATTTTTGTTTGTGGTAATTTCACCTCACTTTTATCTGAGGAAACATTATATATCTTTTCTTCAGGAAATACTGTCAGAAAATTTATGAAGCTAGATCTCTAAAGAAAGCACCTGAAAGAGGAACCATCCCAAAAAGATTCACACAGGACAAAAAGTAGATAAAATACTGATCCAGGTTATATTCCATGTTGCATTATCCAAAACAATGGTGACAGGGTTCATAAAATTTGTACCTTATTGTCTTTAGTCTCACTATAAAACACACTCAAGGGAGAGTCTACAGAAATATAGGAAAACAAGTGGAAAAGAACAAGAGCAAAGGGGTAAAAAGAGAAAAACAGGCCTTCCAACCTAGCCTAAGACACAATAGATAAGGTAAGTGAAAGGATTCTCCCTTGGCTTCTGTGCCTTGCCCTCCTTCTCTCCTTACTCCCCCCTCCCCTTGCATTCCTCTAGCTAACTGGACCTCCCCCTCTAGTTAGTTTGCTAATTTTTGGCATAATTTTTAGGTATTGTGCCTCAGCGGGCTGTTCTTTTATATTCACATTTCCATATGAGAATATGGTGAGTGAATTGGCATTCCACTGTGTCCTCTTGACTAACTCTTTGGAAAGCTGGGTCCCTGGAGAGACTTGAAGAAGGGCTGATTTAATTTCTTGAAGTACAAAAAAAAAGTAAATTCATTAAAAAGAAAGACAGTCTAAGCTTCTGAGGCTAATAGTGGTTCATCTCCACCCAGTCATCTGAATGAAATACAGCTGACAGCAGATGAGCAGAATATGATCAAACAAAAGGCAGGACCTCCTTCTTTAATTGAATTGGATTTAATAAAGGATTTAGGACTTCAATTTATCCCCTTGAAATAATAATGTGAGGAGGTGACTTTCTTTTTCTTTTTTTTTTTTTTTTAATATTTAGAGGATTCTTACATTCCTGGCAGTATATTAAGATTTATGTTGACATTTGGGCTTGTTGCCTAATCTCAGCTCAGCAATATCGAACAAAGTGGCCAGGCATAATTTAAGGTGGGAAATGGAGTAGGCAGTGAAATTTTAATATAATGAAGTATACTTTGAGGTTAACTTATTAATGTCTCATTCTGGCCCCATTCAGAGAAAGGTGGGAATGTTCACCATGGATTCTAGGAAAACATTAAAAGAAAAAAGCCATTGCCATTCAGGAAGTATTTGATTAATGAGGGATCAGGCATATATGGGTAGACCTGAGGGCCTAAACACTGGTTGTCAGTAGATTTGAAAACAGATTCATTGGGTTAGCAGGACAATAATCTGGGGAAGAGTGAAAAACATGCTTCAATAGAGAGGAAGAAGCTTCTACTCCAGAAGGGGTAGTAATTTTGAAAAAATAATTACTGTCCTTTCACGCAGAAGTGAGTTTTTGTGACCAAAGGACACTGTAGTAGACGACGTCATGAAAATATTTACTACTCCCATTCACTAAATGTACATGCAACCATCGTTGTCATGTATTACCAGCACATTTTTTTGGTTTTCTAAGCCATTAAAGTTTGGCGTGTGCTTTTTACTGTAGCATGATATAGAGAGAGGAGACCAATAGAGCAAGGGGCAACTATTTCTAGGTACTTCAGTAAAAGTTCTAAAATGTGTGGCATTACCTCTGGGACCAGGCAGGAGCTGTCCATCCAGCCACGACTGAAGCCAAGGAAGATGCAGATGAGTGCTGCGCATAGCAAACATCTGGTAAAACTGCGTCCTGCAACAACTGAACCTAATGAGCTCATGCCGTTAGGTAAAATAAGACAGAATATGGTGGTAGGATTGGGTTTCTATGACTTAATTTAATAAATATTAAATAATATTTAAGAAATGTGTGAACTCAGAAAGGAGTTAGCCAGTTTGCAAACAGAAAACAAGTACGGAAAAATCTATAAATTCTTGGATATTCAGAGTTGGAAAATGCAACAGACTGTCACTTCTAACCATTAAAAAAAAGATAAAACTGAAAAATACAAGGCCTACGAAACCTCCACCAAGTAGAAAGACCAAATCAAAGAAGAGCCATAAAATATATTTTAAAGGCTCTAAATTAGTTAACATAGCACCCATTAAATTCCTTTAATTGGATAAGTCTTGAAAGATAATAAAGATAGGACTCTTCTGTAGGGAACCTGATAAATTTAAGTTGCTGTTAATTAAATCTAAAGAAAAAGTCATTTCTTCTAAAGAGCCATGTATGTAATATGGGTATTTAAGTTCAAATGGTATCAAATAAATAAAAACTTGAAATAATATTCAGCCATAAAAGGAACTCCAGCCATTTGCTATGACATGGATAAATCTGAATATTATAGGGGTAAAATAAGCCAGGCACAGAAAGAAAAATACTGTACAATTCCATTTATTTGAGGTAACTGAAAGAGTCAAATGCTTAGAAGACCGCGGCTATGGTTGCCAGAGGCTGTTTGTTACAGTTTAAACATGAGGTGTCCCCCAAAAGTTCATGTATTTGATAATACAAGAAAGTTTAGAGGTGAAATGATTAGTCGTAACCCAATCTGTACATTAACCCCCTGACAGGGATTAACTAGGAGGTAACTGTAGACAGTAGGGTGTGGCTAGAGAAGGTGAGTCATTAGGGCATGACTTTGGGGTTTATATTTTGTGAGCTGAGCTGAGCTCTCTCTGCTTCTGTGTTGCAATGTCCTGAGATAACTTTCCTCCACCACATTCTTCTACCCTTATGTTCTGCCTCACCTCAAGCCCTGAGGAATGGAGCAGGTAGTCTATGAACTGAGACCTCTGAAACTGTGAGCTCCAAAATAAACATATCATCCTCTAATTGCTCTTGTCAGGTATTTTGATCACAGCAGTGAAACTAACTAAAACACTTTTCAATGGGTATAAAATTTCAGTACTAAAACTGCTATATGAATAAGTTCTAGAAATCTGCTTACAACATAGGACTGTAGTTAACAATAGAATACAGTACAAAATTCATTATGAAGGTCTCAGGTCAAGTGTCCATTACACACACACACACACACACACACAGAGGCGGGGTGGGGGTGGGGAGAGAGCACAAGAGGATTACACCAAAAGACAAAGAGACACAAGAAACTTTGGAATTTGTTGGATATATGTTTGTAATTGTCTAAATTCATCAAACTATACCTATTAAACGCAAGAAATTTTTTCATAACAAAAATAACCAAACAAACAAAAAGAATCTGTCAAGTAGTTGAGAATTATACTTCCAAAAGAGCCATAAATTAGGATGGAAAAGAAAGAAACTTCTAAGGTTGCCAAGGTCACATCAAAATATTTCCACACATCTTATACAGGAGGCCCTCAGGACAGGGAAGGAATGATTGCTAGGCATCTAACCCTCTTTCCTCTTCTGAATGGTAGTGTCCATTAGGATTACCCTGCCCTCGCTCTATTTTGGGAATAGGTTATATAGGAAGCAGACAAATTCCATTCATAGTTCATGGTTTCTAGATACCAAAGCCACATCCAGAACTTATACAAAGATAATCACTCATAGAACATGGTCCTTATTCCAGGAATAACATTGCCATGTCATTCCATGAATGACATTGAAATTCAATGTTCTGCTGGGCATGGTGGCACACACCTGTAACCCCAGCAGCTCAGAGGTTTGAGGCAGGGCGATTGAAAGTTCCAGGCCAGACTCAGCCACTTAGCAAGGTCCAAGGCAACTTAGTGAGACATTGTCTCAAAATGAAAAGAAGAAGAAGAAAAAAAAAAAAACAGTTGGGGATGTGGCTCAGTGGTTAAGTGAAACAGGATTCAATCCCTGGAACCAAAAAAGAAAAGAAAGAAATCAAATATACTTCACTTACAAAAGGAAGGGAAATAAATATTGACAGTGAAAGTGTGAACTCTTGCTAACTACTGTACTATAAAAATATTGACAGCTTTTTCCTAAAAGACTTCACATCTTTGGAACATTGGTATCAGAGTTGTCATTTGACTTGTTTTGACCAATGATATATCTGTGGAAATGACATGTTCTACTTCCAAGCAAAGTTATTTCACAATTTAGCCACTTCGTTAGGTCTGGGTGCCACCAACCTCATAATGTCTTAAGTAACATCTGTGCCTTCATTGTGGATCCTGGAATAAGAATAATATGAGCTACAGTCAACATACAATGAAAGCAAGAAATGAGACTTTGTTTTTGTAAGCAGCAGATATTTGTGATAGTTTGCCAACAAAATATCACCCAAGAAATCTGACTAATACAATGAGTTGGTTCAGTTAAATATAGCAATGTTAATGGTGACCTCTTGTCTAAGTTGACTTCTCCGATTCACTTACTAGTATTAAAGGAGTTAATAAACTTCATTCCAATATAGCATAAAAGTCTGTATCTCAATTGATTGGAAACTTGGAAAAACTTTAAATCCCAACATTGTTTGTTTTCCCAGATGCTATTAAATGCTTTATATAAATTTTCTTATTAAAACTCAACAAACTCTATTATTCCACCTTTTAATGGTAAATCATTTGGATAAGAGAGATTATGTAATTTCCCAAGGTCAATCAGATAGTGTTTTAATTCCAAGTCTGACAGAGGCATCATTTTTTCATAAGTACTCAAAATAACTGCTCCCCTCTAAAAACGTTTTTTATACTACCCCAGTAAATAACATGCACCAGGTAAAATTAATGTAACATTTGAATTATGCTCAGTTTGATCCTTTCTCTAAGCCAAAATTAGAACAGGATCTCATCACAAATTTTATGATAAAATGTAATCTCAAAAATTATACCATTGTACACGTATGATCAAACAGTGTGATTCTACATCACGTACAACCAGAAGAATGAGAAGTTATGCTCCATTTATGTATGATGTGTCAAAATGCATTCTACTGTCATGTATAACTAGTTAGAACCAATAAAATATGCTATCATCCTCCAAAATGAGCTACACAAAGTAGAAACAATGCTAAAGGTTTTTACCTTTCTGTTTGTATCCCTGCAATGGAGGGTGTACCAGTGTGACTCTCTGGCCTAAGAGAAAACAAACCTTTCTGAAAACATTCAGCTGGTTTTCTCTTCAGGCTCAGCATCGACCCGAGGAGAGCACCCCCAACAGCTACAACAGCAATGAAGGCAGCAGATGTTTTCTCTCTGGCTAGACTAAAACTGAACACTAAAAATCACTGCCCCTCTGCTCCTTGCCTTCCCTGAACCACTCTGTGTGTAACCCTCTGTAATCCAGCAGACCAATACAGTTCTGATGTAAAATACAACACAGTTGCATTTTGCAATCATTTTTACAATAGGCCTATAATAATAGGAAGAGTACCAACTTGGAATTAGCTTCCATTTATTTTCCTTAAAGGTTTAAACTTGAGAAATTGGTCCTTCTAATGTTTGGAATTTGTGTCTTCATCTGCAAATGGTGAATAATATTGCACATTATTTATGCCGCTTATATTAAAGCAATTAAAAGTAACACAATACATTATTCAGAATAGGCTGTTATCCTATGTTAATAAGCAACTTCCGACCCTCATCAACTGAAGAGAAGGCAAGCTTATTTCTTTTTGTAGGTACAAGGTGTAGTTCATAAGTGATGGAGGGTGGGTACTATTCTACAGTTACTCAGAAACTGAGGCAAAACTACCATCTTGGAGCTGAACCAGTTGGTAATTGGGACCTTCTTTTTCACCTTGGCCAGGGAAGAGAGTATTAACAGGTCTCATCCAGAAATTAAATGCCTTAGCCACAAAGTTACAGTGTCACTTCCCATCATAAACCATTACTCCAATTAACTGAGGAGTGGAGAAACAAATTCTTTTATGCTCCCAGAAGGATACAAGAACAATAGGTGGCTGAGTACTCTAAGTCTCTTCCTTAGGAACACATGCAACCCACAGAAGACACTATCAGCATGTATCCCATTTGTGTACGGTGAGTCAAAATGAAGTCTGTAAAAATTTTAAAAATTAAAAAATAAATAAATTTTTTAAAAATCATATTTTTTGATTCAATCTTTATATTTCCTTTTGTTTCAATCTTTATATTTCCTATTATATACCTTTCCCACACAATCACAAACTGAAACAAGTTCTAAGGTCGAAGCTTTCCATAAACTAAAGTATTAACTTAGCATAAGTGAATATTTCTGGAATTTTCTGTGCAAACACTGTAAGTCGATAAGGAGCAAACATAAGCTTATGAAAATATCTAGAACTGAACACTGAAGTAATTGAAAGACACTGAGGGAGAAGAGACACATAATAGCATAGAAGAACCTCTACCACAGGATCAAAATAAGAAGATAATTAAATTGACTAGTATTTCAGATTCTTTAGTTTGAATTCTTTCACCTTATATTTCTGTCTAATTAGAATTAGGATTTGCTGTGTAAATTTGGTTTCTCTGTGTTTGTAATTGGAAAACTCAAATATTATATTCCAGATAATTTCTGTGTTATAAAAATGCAATTATATTAATTTTAATTACAACTTTCTTGTGGCTATATATTCTGTTTTCCAACTGCTTTGCCCAGAAAGACAGTTAATAAGACTCAAAATTGGATCTTACAGTCTGGGATTTATTTTTTAAAATCAATTCATTTAACTTAAAGATTCTTCCTCTAATGGCTGTGTACTGAACTAAAAAACCTTGGTAGTCATTAGTAATATTTTAAGCCTTAAGATTATTCCTAGTGGCCACAGCAACATTTCACTAAGTAAATTTTAAATTTTGTTAATTATTTTGTTAAATAATTTTGTTATTATTATACTGTGAGAGAAGTATATTTGTAGCACACCATTATTTCAATAATTTTGGAGGATCTTTAGATTATGTAGAGGGAAATTGGGGGGTGGGGGTATGAAAATTGGTGGAACGAGACAGACATCATTACCCTAAGTACATACGTGATTAACAAGAATGATATGAATGTACATTATGCACAAACATAGAAATGAAAATTTGTACCCCATATATGTACAATGAATCAAAATGAAGTCTGTAAAAATAAAAAAATTAAAAATTAAAAAAATAATTTTTTAGACAATTTGGTAGAATGCTAGTATTTTAAGTGATTTGAACAACTCGTTGCCCCCAAATTAAGCCACTATAAAAACAAAATAAATTTATCATATATAGGATAAATATTTCTAAAATGTCTGAGTTTCAGAAAAAATCTGACAGAAAAGCTAGTTAATTACTGATATTGAGAAATAAGTAAAATTAGAATCAGCTACCCTATGTTTAAAATTAAAGGAAATTTTTTGTAAATGTCTATTCATTGTTTAGTCTCTACATAGGTTGTCTAGCCATGATATTGTCTTAACAAAGAATTTCTTTTTCAAGGCCCCAGGTTATGGTTTAACCTGCACATTTCTTAAAGAGAGATATAGTCTACCATTTACATAGTTTGCTTGCATCATTCTCCTTGCTAAAAATACTTCAAGTGCAAGCACACATCTTAAAGAAATAGACAGGAATAGGACAAGCTGTTCAATCCTAATTCACAAAATCAGCATGATGACTATTGTTTAATTTTATGCTCCTCTATGTTATCAGATTTAGCTGTTATTCTGTTTAACAATAAAACTACTAATTACTGTTCTTTGTTTAGATGCAACAAAACTTATCTTTACTAATCAACCAACCTCAGACTGTTAAACTAGATTTGATATAAGTAGACAGTAGACATAAGTATTTGATATATAAGTAGACAGCATGGTTGACTCATACAATATTGCTCTCCCATTAATTTTCTTCTTTATTTCTGGAGTAAAGTTTCTACTATGGTACCTGGCCTTTTAAAAAATAAAGGTCAGCCTTTTCTAGGGTAAGCCTGTTTGAGAATAGAGCCATTTGATCACCCCTGAGCTGTTCCAATCAGTAGCTTTATCCTCACTCCAACTGTAGCCCACTCTGCCCTCTACCCTGCCAAGGAAGCCATTAGCTTTGTTCTTCCCTTCAGGGTTCCTTCGATAAAACGTTACACTAGCCTCAGTTGGTACATCCCAAGCCGATAAAATAACAGCGGTTTTTCAAAATCACAAACAAATTTTCCTTCTAAAGTGCCAAATAAACTTCAAGTAAAAAATCAACAACTATCTAAGATACAAAGGGATCCAGGGGTAATGTTCAGTGTAGGTCATCAGTTAGATCCTTTGGTCCCCGGATGCACTTGAATTTGTATACCAGGAACAATGAATGTCAAGGTGGAGACTACCCTGGAAACTTAAGAAAGCTAACTAAAAATAGGAGGTTTCACATTTATGGCAAATATTGCATATATAGTAAAGCTATGAAATGTCAGTACACAGAAAGAATATAATAAAACACTAATGAGGAACAAAATCAAATATTTTTGTAAATAGGTAAACATACCATGTTCTTGAATACGTCTTCATTTTATAAAGTTATCAATTCTTTTTAAAATAACTCATCAATTTATTGTGATGTCAAAGTAAAGATTAATAAATAAAACACCTACAATAAATTCAACTTGGAAAAAATACACAAGAATACCCAAGAAAATTATCAAAATAAAAAATAATAATGAGTATCACCACAAAGGAAAGAAGACATCAAGCTCTAATTATAAAGAAGAATTGAAAATGAGCAACAAGCATATGTTACTTAAGTTCACTAAATTACCAATTTTAAAAACAAAGAATATTTTGATTTTTTTAAGGTGGACAAATATTTTATTTTGTGCATGCAAATACATGTCAAGTACTGCAAACTTTTCCATTAAATTTCTCTCAAACACTGAAAATCATGATGTTCTAGTTTGTGGACAGCCAAAGCTAATTATCTCTTCACTTCAGAGCTACAGCAAAACACACAGAATTCACTCTTTGTTATTCACTATCAGCAGAACCCCCATTGTTCCATCTCTGCCCTCCCTCCATATACAGGCCTTATGAATCCTAGACTTCCCCCATTTAATCCTATTTCTATAGCACAAAGGGAAACATTACAATTTGGAAATTCAAATTGAAATAAATGGAATAGAATTTATTCCCATATATTCCCTATTTCATTGTACAGAATTATTTTAAATTATCTAAAACTACACTTTGATATTTTTAAGAAAACTAAGAACACTCAAATGTTCATGGCCAAGAAATGTCATATTGAGTTTATTTACATTTCTGCAAAACTTTATAAATAGATTAGCCAGTATTAAACATTATACCTTTAATCTATCAGTCACCTCCATATATCCTTTCACATATCAAAAAAGTACCATAATTACTTTTTATTCTCTTTCTCATATTTGTTCTATTTTATATCAAAATAGATGCAAATTAAAGCAACCCTAAGATTTCATCTTACTCCAATTAGAAGGACTATTTTCAAGAACACAAGCAATAATAGGTGTCAGCGTGGATGTGGGGGAAAAGCACACTTTTACATTACTGGTAGAGCTGTAAATTGGTGCAGCCACTCTGTAAAGCAGTATGGAGATTCCTCAGAAAACGTGGAATGGACACACCTTTTGACCCAGTTATCCCACTCCTCAGTTTACACTCAAAGGACTTAAAATTAGCACACTACAGTAATGCAGTCACATCAGTGTTTATAGCGGCTCAATTCACAATAGCTAGATTGTGGAAACAACCTAGGTGCCCTTCAACAAATGAATGGATAGAGAAACTGTGGTATATATACACATTGGAATATTATTCAGCCATAAAGAAGAATGAAATTATGGCATTTTCAGGTAAATGGATGGAATTGGAGAATATCATGCCAAGTGAAATAAGCCAAACCCAAAAAAAACCAAAGGCCAAATGTTTTCCGTGATAAGTGGACATATATATAATGGGGGGTAAAGAAGAACGGAGGAACTTTGGATCACATAAAGGGAAATGAGATGGGGGAGGGGTGGGGTATGAATTATGGTGGAATGAGACAAACATCATTACCCTATGTACACATATGATTACACAAATGGTGTAAATCTACATTGTGCACAACCTAGAAATGAAAAGTCATACCCCATTTGTGTACAATGAATCAAAATGCAGTCTGTAAAATAAAATTTAAAAATAGATTATAGGTGTCACATGATTTTGTTTTCATCAAATTTATCTTTTATAGAGTATGACTTCTTCAATATTTTGTTTTTATCTTTTCTAGAATTCTATTTCATTTAATGTAAAGCTTTAACTTGCATAATTTTCCTTCTTTAAATTTACCTTAGTATTTCTCTTTTTGTTTTTTTTTTTCATTTTTCATTTTGTTTGTATTTTTATTGGTTCTTTTCAATCATATACGACAGCAGAATTCATTATGATATAATGATACAAGCATGGAATATATCTTATTCTTTAAACCAAGGGGAATGGAGGGAAGGGAGGGGTAATAGGAAAAGGCAAGACAGTGGAATGAATCAAAATAATTTTCCTATTTACATATACAAGTGCACGACAGTGAATCCCACCATCGTGCACATCCTTTAGTATTTCTTACAGTTTAGGTGTGCTGACAATTCCCTCAGGGTTTGTGGCTCTGAAAAGGTCTATCTTGATTTCATTTTTGAAAGTAATTTTGCTCCATATAAAATTCTAGTATTCTAGATGAACAGCCTCAGTATCCCCATTCATTACTTTAAATATGTTGCTTCATTATCTTTTGATTCTCAATAGTTTAAAATGAGATATAATTCTTATTTGCTACTTTGTTGGTAATATTTATTCATTTTTTTGGTTACTTTGAAGATTTTCTCTTTACCTTGGGCTTCACAAGTTTGATGACAATGTAATTTTCTTTGTATTCTGAATTTCTTTGTTCTGTGGGTTTCTTTCTTTCATTAATTATGAAAACTGCTTGCCCATCATCTTTTCAAATCATTATTCTGCTGAGGTCTCTCTCTCCCTCTCTGGGAAAACAATTACACATATATTGAACTACATTCATCTTTTCCCACAGCTTCCGGATGTTCTTTTCTCATTTTTTAATTCTTGTTGTGTTCTAGCTTGGATAATTCCTATAGTTCCTTTTTCAAATTCATTGCTATATTTCTGTCTGTACCTAATGTGCTTATGAGCTGATCAAGAGATCTTTCATTCAGCATATTGTGTTTTTCACTCACAGCATTTCATTAAAACTCTTAGATCCTTCCTTCTGCTGAAATTGCACTTGCTATTTTAACATATTGTCCACAATTTCCACTAAATGGTTTAACAGTTAATTATAGGTATGATCAATTGTATAATAGTTTCAAATTCTAGCCTGTACATGGGTTTGGATCTGGGCCATCTCCAGGTCTGCATTTTTATCTTAATGACTTGTTTTTTAGTTTTTCACCTAGTGCCAGACATCAGTCATAAGACAGCAACAGTCTGATGTAAATAATGTTTATGTACGAAAATATTATTTTCATGATGTGATTCATGGGGATAGATAATTGATTTAATTAGGATTGCTTTTTGTTATTGCTTGATTAGCTTAGGTCAGAGCTTCATTCTTTGCTTGATCAATTGACACGTTTGTTCAGTGGAAGACCTGGAACTCCAAAGTATTTTTCTCAGTATTCCTCTTCTGTTATTAGCTTTTTCCAGCAGAATGTCCTATTATACCAAATTCCCAGACTTCCCCTACCAATAGACTGATCTTGGTCATTACTTGGGAAGACTTTTGCCTATGTCAAGAGCAGGATCTGGTCTGGTCCAGGGTACAACCACTCTGCTTGCCCCCCTCCACCAATGGCAGATTATATTTGCTTCATTTCAGAAAAGGTCCCAGTGATCAAGTGGTTTTGTGCAATGTCCCCCAATCGCTATTCCCATCTTGCACTTTTTTGATGTCTAAAATTTAGATGGACTTCTCCAAGTTCTGCTGGGTTCATAAACAGTGACTGATCTTACCTGTCCCCTCAGAGTCTGTGCATGCATCCTGCCTTCTCACCAGTCTTTCTGTTGAGTTCCTGATAGTGGTCCAGGGAGAAATGCTAATGAGTAGATGCACCCATCTCTCTGGGGTTCTCAGAATTCTAAAATGTCCCACTAACCTAGACCATTTTTTATAAAAGCTACTTTTATAAAAGCTACTATGACTCAGTTTCATATGAAGAAAAAAATTAGGCTCCTATTTTTTTTAAGAATTTCAAACAAAAAGAGAAAATTGTATTACAGAATGAAATCTGGACAATGATTTCAGAGTTCTCATATTAACACGAAGTACAAGTATATGCCTTTTTTATTATGATAATTAGACTCAGTCCTAATGACTTTTTAAGATGTTAATGTTCTCAAAACACTTTGAATTCTTTTACAAATTCTATGACTTTAACTTAATTAAAATAATGAAATCACTAGATTTAAACTCCCCATTATTAACAAAAATCTTTTCCACAATATAAAACAACAAAAATATTTCCATTTTATTCATTACTCATTGTTGCCATAACAATATTCATGAATCTTTACTTTTATCCTTGTTTTGTATTTTTAAGTAACAAAGAGTTAAGTTATATAAAGTTTCCTAACTACATTAGTAAACACAAACTAGTCCAGCTTTAACACATTTGACAGAATTTATTTTGTGCCTGATAGGATTCATTTGAGTTTATCACACATATTATGAAATATAAAAAGATAATGTCTAATTCCAACTATGGAAAATCAATGTATAAGCTGACAACTGTCTTCAGCTATAACAAAGCTCCCTTCCCCACTGGGGACCAGGGGAATCCTGTTAAACCTATACTCATCAAACTTTGCTATATGGTGGAAATATTTGGGAAGTTTTGAAAATTCCATATGCATTTTATTAATTTAAGTCAGAATCTCCAAGAATAGAACCCCACCATCTCAAGTATTTAAAACTGTCTAGATATGTTGATTTGCAGCCAAGATTAGGAGCCAGAGGTTTAAACAGGATGAAAGGTAATAATTTATTATTTAAAAAAGGAATTTAGAGCTTATATGCAGCTATCCAGGGTCATCAGGGACTCAGGCTCCTATTTTTCCAAGGGTTCTATCCTTAAGAGCATGGTTTCCATCTCCAAAGTCACCTTGTCAAAAGGGGTTTGCGCCCCCTTTGACTTATGGAGTCTTACCTTAAGTAACAATCTTACACACTTCAATAAAAGTGAGTAGAAGTCAAAAATTTGAATGAATGTACCAGCAAAGAAAGTGAGCAATATTTTCTTTCAGGTGGTCAGATTGCCCATTTTTCTCTTACAAAAGATGGATGTTGGAGGGAAGGAGCAATCCCTTTCATAATGGGCTTAAAACACTATAAATATTTCCATTTTTCCCCTAAATTAAAATACTTGAAAATCAGAAAACTTTTTTAAACTCACGGGTAACTAAAATACCACTTTCTTTTACAATTTTCCTTGGCCCAAATAAGTGCTGTATTCTATTTTCCTCCTCAGTTTCATTTTCCACTGAAATATCTGGACCTTTTTTGTTTTATCTCTATTCAGATGAACAGAGGAAATGAAAACTGATTTTCCAATTTGCCAACATATGGAGTAGATAGTTAGTAATACATCTGAATAAATTTTCGAGTATAGACATAGTCTTAGTATCTTAGTCAGCCAGTCTCCCAAGTACATAAGTTGATGCTAGAGAGTAAAGTTTTCAGATGTTAGACTAGTGTGCTTCTGTGAATAATTTAGACTGTGAATATTTACAAAATATTTAGTAACATATTAATTCACTCATCACAAACTATATTTCCAGATTTTTTACACATTTCAGACAATAAATTTTGAATTATATTCATATAACTTGGTATCTATGAATTACTTTGTACATAAGAAAAAATATATTGCAATAATATTCACATATAAATTTATTCCTCTTGCAACTCATGAAAACTCTAATTGTTCACTAAAGAAGGAGGAGTTCAGTAACAAGCAAGAAAACAAAAACAGAGATTAAACATTATTCTTTCTTTTTCACAAAGGTAAGGGAAATAGGATTCAATTCCATTTGTACTTAAAAAACTCTAAAACTTTGTGCATGCAACATTTTCAGTCCCTGAAAAATTAGGTAATTTAAAGACATCTCCCAGTAGGTCAAGATGAGAAAAGTATTTTTTTAAATTTTAAACTTTGAAAGTGTTATGAAAATGATGGGAAAACTTTGCTGTTCATGGACTGTACATGTTTTTCCAATGTAATAAAAGGTAGACACCATTAATAAAATTGCATCTTATGATTGATTATGATTAGATGAAATATTGTCTAAATAAAGTTGAGTCAGATAACTTTTCATGGAAAAATAATTCAGAGTAATGAACTAAAAGAATATTGCTGATTCTTCCAAATAATCAAAGCAAAATAACTTTTTACTGGGGAACACAAGATGTCATAAAATTAAGAGTGGATTTTAAAGCAACAGAATGCCAACAATATGGGATAGACAATTAGCAAAACCTCTGAATAAATTAATGGGTATATGGCATATCCACAGTCTTTTCAAAATATTAAAATATTTAAAATAGTCTCTTCTATTAGACTTATACTAGGATGGTAAAGACATATTTGAAGAATATGTCTGTTAATACGCATATCAACAATTAAAAAACCATTTATTTAAGTTGTGTATGTCCTCCAGATTCAGTTTGGGTGGCTCATATGCCTCTAGGAACCTGTTGATGTCTTCCAGGTTTTCTGTTTTGTTGGAGTATAAATTTTCAAAGTAGCTTCTTATTATGTTTTGTATTTCAATTGTGTCTGTTGTAATATTTCCATTTCCATCACGAATTTTAGTAATTTGGAGTTTCTCTCTCCTTCTCTTTGTTAGCGTGGCTAAGGGTTTATCAATTTTGTTTATTTTCTCAAAGAACCAACTTTTTGTTTCTTCAATTTTTTGAATTGTTTCTTTTGTTTCAATTTCGTTGATTTCAGCTCTGATTTTGATTATTTCAAGCAATGAAATAGAGGAAGTCATCAAAAGCCTACCAACAAAGAAAAGTCCTGGACCAGATGGATTCACAGCCGAGTTCTACAAGACCTTCAAAGAAGAGCTCATTCCAATACTCCTCAAAGTATTTCATGAAATAGAGGAGGAGGGAACCCTTCCAAACTCATTCTATGAAGCTAATATCACCCTGATAACAAAACCAGAGAAGGACACATCAAGGAAAGAAAATTTCAGACCCATATCTCTAATGAACATAGATGCAAAAATTCTTAACAAAATTTTAGCAAATCGCATACAAAAGCATATTAAAAAGATAGTGCACCATGATCAAGTGGGTTTCATCCAGGGATGCAAGGTTGGTTCAACATCCGGAAATCAATCAATGTAATTCACCACATCAACAGACTTAAGGTCAAGAACCACATGATTATTTCAATAGATGCAGAGAAAGCATTTGATAAAATACAGCATCCCTTCATGCTCAAAACACTAGAAAAAATAGGGATAGTGGGGACATTCCTTAACATTGTAAAGGCCATTTATGCCAAGCCCACAGCTAACATCATTCTAAATGGAGAAAAATTGAAAGCATTCCCCCTGAGAACTGGAACAAGGCAGGGATGCCCTCTTTCGCCACTACTGTTCAACATTGTTCTTGAAACTCTAGCCAGAGCAATTAGACAGACCAAAGAAATTAGAGGAATACGAATAGGAAAAGAAGAGATCAAACTATCCCTATTTGCTGATGATATGATTCTCTATCTAGAAGATCCTAAAAATTCCACCAGAAAACTTCTGGAACTCATTAATGAATTCAGCAATGTAGCAGGATATAAAATTAATGCTCATAAATCTAATGCATTTTTATT
>JAJEJO010051082.1:4326-22531 GCA_020662805.1 Glaucomys volans | reverse complement strand
TTCCCTGGCCCCAACTCCCACAAGCTTATATAAGGAGAGACCTCTAAGCTTAGGGAATCCAAATATTTTATAATTGTCCATACACATGCTTACACTTTCTCTGAAGAGAGACCCAATCTCTATTCTAAAAGCTAAAAACAAACTGTCACTCAGCTCCAAGAGGTATCACATTTCCATGTTTTTCAGGGATGTTTACTATACAAATACAAAATGCCCTGAAACAAAGGGCAGCTAATCCCGCACTTGCTAAACATGAAATGTGTGAGACATATGGATAGGTGTCTCCCAACACTGTATTCCTTGCAATGAATGGTGCCCAGTGACTGATATATAATAATGTTTGTCTTCTTTCTAAATTCTTGCAGTTCTACTCCAGTTGAAATGTTGGTATGACATCATCTGTTCAGTTGTGCAAACATTTTGTGCTTATAATTACCCTGGACATGCCTTCTGTCATAAACCGTAGATTTTATCTCCTAAGTATATTTCAAATCACCCATTCTCATAATCAATACATTAAATCAAGCTACTTCTGCATTTTTTTGTTTCCTAGCAGTTACCACTGAACAGGTAAAACATGAATCTGTGGTTCACAAGAGCAATCTTTCACATAATGCAAGGCTGGTCATTCTATATCTTTCCATTCTATCAGGTTTCTAGAAAACTACAAGTATTAATGTGGCTGATAAGACCCTGCAGTTATTGTCCTTGAATTCTCCAAACCTAATCTCTGAAAATCCTACTCAGGCTCCCCCTACCTTTGCTCAGGCTTCCCCTTCTACACTGACCTTCTTCAGGTCCTCATCACAGAAATGACTTACACTCATGTTCCATAGAACCTGTGCATCCAATGTCCCATACCTACTTAATTCCTTTAAGAGAATTACAGTTCAAGAAGTATGTGCTTCACAACTTCTTCATAACCTCCTTAGATAAATGTCCTAATTAAGGCTCCTAAATCCCTGGGACTGTGTCCTTGGAAAGCACTCAACACTCACCATTTAATATTTGTTTTATCATGTGATAAATACTTGTTTCCTTTTCCAGAACATAATATGAGGGTTAGAATAAGATCTATTTTAGCTCATCATTTTCTCTGACCCCCTCACACGATCCCCAGTAGTAGTACTAGCTGGCACATAGTATAATGCAAATTAAATAATTTGATTGCTGAATTTACCACTGTATGGATTAAAACAGAAAATAATCATTTAATAATATATGATCATTAGGTAGATAATTTCATAATCACATTTTTGTAGTCATTATATATGTGACAAATACATTTACATATGTATTTTATGTGTAAATAATGCTCATAATATAAGGAATATAAGTAATAGAATGAAAAGAAAATCACAAGTAATATATACAATTTTAAAGTACAAATGCAAAATAAATATACCAAATCTATGGATGATTTGATTTGAAATTATGTATTTTAGGTAGCTGTATTTTCTGTCATTTCTGTGATAAAATTCCACATCATATACATTTTGAAATTTAGTCTATTATCAGATAGCCAAGACCCATATTATATACAACACACCCATCCACATTTGCTTCAGAAAATACTGTACACTATTTGTAGCACAATGGAATGATTTTAAAGATATATAGTATCTGTGTAAAACTAGCCTGTGGAAATGAGAAGCACATACATTAAGTTTACAGTATCATCATAATGACATAGAAGGCCGTATAAAATTGAATCATGTTGGTGATTTGCAAAATATAATTCTTATACTTCCCAATTTTTATTATACAAGTAAATCAATGGAATTTGCTTTCCCTAAGAATCCAGCTATAATCAATATTCTCATGTGAATCTGAATTTTCTCTACATTTACAAATCTATAGTTGATACTATAGAACAATTGTAATATTTATGCTCTATTTTCTGCCATAGTATGTTTTAAATGGATCCCAGATGGCTTAAGGGAATTATATGTTATTCTCTAAGCACATAACTGAATTCAAAAGAGTGACATTACTGCTGAATAAAACAACATTTGAGGTAGTGATACTGATTATTTTCATTCTCACTGAAAATGTTGAAGAAGTATACAAAATATTTGGAGGGTAGCAATCTGAGTTGAGAGGCCACTTTCTGGGGTGGGATCACACTGAAGAGAAGTTTATGATTGCCATAGGAAAATCTGAAATAGTACTAAAAATTCAAAAACAAATAATGATCTTCTGTTCTTACAGAATATAGTTCTGTGAAAAAATATAGAACTATAATTAGAACCATACTGAATTTTACATCAGGGAACCAATTTCAGTGATTCACAGTGAGTGCAATCAGTGTAAAAAGAGCAACTTAGGAATTTTTTAATTAAATAATAAATAATATGGTGAACTTATGAATGGCCTCATGTTTGTTTCTGTAATTTAGTAGTTGGTATTGAAATATTGTTGTTATTAGTTTTTAAATGTTTCATTAATGTGTAATATTTGTACATATTCAGGAGGTATAGTGTGATATTTTAACACAGGGATACAGAATGCATTGACGGAATCAGGGTAATTAGCATTTCCCTTCCAATATTTCTTTTAACATTAAACATTCTTAAATGATGATTAGTTGTTTGAGAAAGTATATTTTAAAATACAGTTTTTAAAAGAACATTGACAGGAAATTTAGTAAAAGTATCAGTTCAAATGCTTATTTTTAGTAAATCCCCTCCCTGAACACAACCTAACTGAGCAGAAGAGCAGATAGAGAAAGAACACAGATGCCAAAAGCTGACCCTAGGGAATGCTCTTAATATGGTCCATATTACAGACCTTGAGGATGCCTTCCAGGTATAAAATATACAGCTCCATATCAAAGGCCATCCAAGGATTCACTGGGAGCCTAGTGAGCAGGAATTCTGGCCATCCTTATATACCTCCTTATTTAAGGAAGTGAAATCTACAAACTTCAAGCCAAGGAAAAAGTGAGAGTCACTTCTCTTCAGTGCCCTTTTCATGGACCAGTAGAGAAATGGTCACTTAAAACCACTCTGTGTGGTTTGCTCTAACATCATTTCTTAGCAGGAAAATGTGGATCCACAAGTAAATGGGGTAGGAATTACTCTGTTAAGGATGGTAAAGGACAGTGGAGACCTGGAAGTTTGATAGGTTATGAAAAGATGAGTTCAATCCACCCACAGTTTTTTTTTTTTTTACTCAAAATTAAGAGGATGAGAAATACAAGTGGTCTTTCGAAACTAAAAGCCCACAGGAGTTAGCACTCTTCTCTGCATGTCACCCATAAGTTTGAGAGAATTTTGAAGAGATGACCCATAGCAGCATGCCCAGAAGTAAGTGGGCAATAATAATGTAGAAAAGGATTTAATGAAAGCATATCATGTACCTTGTCATTTATTTATATTTGATTGGTTCTTTCCACCTATGCATAAAGGTGAAGTTCCCTGAGGTATATTTATATAGGACCATAACATGATTCTTTAAAAAATTCTTTCTGCATCGCCTCCCTATACCCTTCCCCTCACTCTGCCTCTCAATCTCCTTCTTCCACATTACTCATCCTCCTTTTATCTTAATTTTTAAGTACATCTTCCTGGTTCAACACCCATCTATTGTGATCCTGCTTGAGTTTGGACATCTGCATCTGTTTTACAGAGGCTCTCCTGGTCTCAAGGGTTCCTCTACTTGCTTCCTTTTCTGAACTTGTTTTCCTCTCTTGCTGCAAAATATGAGCATTACAGGAAACTTCACTGCCCCCCTAATTTTAGTTACTATAGAAAATGTAGTTATATTATATTTTTTAGCCTCCTTAATAGCTATTATATTTTGAATTTTAACCAAGAAGATGTGGGCAGAAATTATATAATTTCCAGACCAGGAATTAAATAAATACCTAATCTCCTTTATAATCCTCCACGCTCTCTTGTTCTCATCAATTTTCTGATTACTGAATATAAATACATCACTTGTAGATTTAGAGACTCTAGGGAAATGTCAGTGTTATCACAGTAAAGGAGTGGGAAGGGCAAAATAATCAGAGCTCCCTGTCCCAGACTCCTTACTCCCATTGCATCCATTAACATAAACTTTTACTGTGTTAATCCACTGAGATGTTGGATTGTTTTATAAGCAGTTAGCAAATTCTAATGCTTGTTGATGTCCTCTATTGTATGTTTGTTTTCTCTTGAATTAACTTCTGCTTTTAACTTTTTAAATTTCATTCCTTCTATTTTCATTTGATTTCATATTATATAATTACATGGAAAATGGACAACATGTTTTGAGCAAACAATGGATTACCAATGAAATTAAAAGGGAAATTGAAAATTTTTCTTGAAAATAATGGGAATGAAAACGAAACATACTAAAACTATGGAAGCAAAAGTAGTCCCAACAGGAAAGTTTATAGCAATAAATACCCATATCAAAAAATTTGAAAGATTTAAAAAAAACAATCCAAAAATGTTTCTTTCAAAAAGCTAGAACAAACCAATCCCAAAAGTAATAGAGGGAAAGGAAATAATAAAGATCAGAGCAGAAATAAATAAAATGGAGACACAAAAATGCAAAAGATCAATAAAAGATTTGGTTCTTTGAAAATGTAAACAGAATAATTTTTAATAAGACTAACCAAGAAAAATGAACATTTTTGAATATCACAGAGCCAACAAAAAGTTTCTGATATAAAATAAATACACAGACAAATGGAAGAGAATAGAAATCACAGAAATAAATGCATGCACCTATACCCAAGTGATCTTGATAAAGGCATCAAAAACATCTACCACAGTTGCTTATTTGAAAAGACAAATAAATTTATAAGCCACAAATAGTTAATAAATTAAAAAAAGGAACAAATAAAATGAACAAGGACCAAAAGGGTCTAAATTACAACAAGTACTACAAAAAAGGAAGTATAATGAAGCAATTATAAATTAATTTTAGGTCAATAGATTTTAAAATTTAGGTGAAATTATGTATTCTTAGACAAATTCATCAAAGCCTATTTTAAAATAAATACTGAACAATCCTAAAATTTTTAAGTATTGAATCAGTAGTCCAAAATGTCTTCCTGTGGTAACCCAGTTAAGAAACATTTCCCTGCCTTTTGTATGTTAACATTTTTTTCAAGGAAAATCACTGATTGTCTTCCTTTTAAAAAAAATTTGCAAAGCAAACATTATTGAAGAAAGAATAAGTTTCTCTCTAGGCAAAGATGAGGTTTTCTTATTCTTCAGTATAACAAAGATCATCTATCTCCTCCTCACTCATATTTCTTTCTCTCTCTCTCTCTCTCTCTCTCTCTCTCTCTCTCTCTCAGATTAACCAAGTTTACTACTCATTATAGGAAAATTAGGATCCCTAACTTTGTCTTTTTCTCCTGTGATGTCTCCCAACTTGTCCTATCAGTAATTGAGGCTTGAGGAACCAGGCAAAATGTTGTGATTCTGACTACCACTATCGCTGTGGGCAGTGAAGTCCTTTATCTCTCTGACCCAGGAGTCTCTTGTCTTATGTCAGTATCCTTGAAATGGTGACAGGAAAACTTGTTAGCTTGCAAGCAGGGTAAAATCCTACATCCTTCACAGCCCTTTGAAGACATGGACAGCTTCACAGATGGTAATTTCAAACATTCAAGAAAAATAATTCTAATACTTCACAAAATATTCTTCCAACTGCTAAACATTTAAACTCATTAATCAAAATCCAACCTTTGAAGAAAACTTGACATTTGAATGATTTGACTGTGAGTTCAGCAAAACACTAAAGAATTCATTCTAATTAAAATTAGAACATACTAAGTTTTAGTTAAAAATGTACTTAAACTTTGCCAGGCAAAGAAAAAATACTTCATACTAAATGTTACAGACGCAGAACTGCTCCATTCAGGTCTCTCTTCGACCAAGGAGATTTTCCTCAGCTGAAGTAAGTGCCGTCAGCAGACAGCTTCAACTACCAAGTCCTTTGGGATTTGCCTGAGATGCAGACAACTGCCAATTTTTTCCCAATTTTCCCTCTTACTCTTTCCATAGATGTTGATCCCTACCAACAGGATCATATATTCTGCCTACCAAACTCTGTCAGCATTTGCTTGAGAAAATACAACCTGAGACACCAAAATAAGAAAATTATGGGATAATTTTACAAATAAGCATAACATAAAAATTCTGAAACACAAAATAAGCAAATTGAATTCCGTAACATATTGAAAAGATAAGACCTCACAACCTGCTTGGGTTTTTCCAAGAGACTGAAATCACATTTAACATTACAAAATCTCTTAATAAATCCACCATATTATTAGAATAAAGAAGATGATAGTAATATTTTCTGAAGAAATGATCAAATTTAATATCTTTTAATGATAAAAATCTCTTACCAAACTATTAATAGATAGGCACTTATTAGTTTGACGAAGAGTATCTCAAATTCCCACCACAAACACCATAATTCTTGGTGACAAATGAAAGCTTTCCCTTTGAATTAGTTAATAAATTAAAGATTTGATCTACCCACATGATTTAATCAACATAGTGTTGGAGGGTCTAACGAGTGTCAGAGGGTATTACGAGGAAAGACAGCTATATGAGAGAAAGGAACAAGACTTTTACATTCACAAATGATATGTTTATACATGTAAATATAAAATTACATATAACTAAATCATTACATTAGTAGGAATTTAAGTTGGTTGTTGGATACAAATGCATGAATATCAATGGTATTTCTACTTTCCAGAAAAAAATAAAACCCCACAAATTTACAATTTTAATATACTATTTAAATAGCATCAAGAAAAATATACAGATATATCTAACAAAACACCTGCAAGATTCTGTCAGGTCGGAGTTGGGCAGCTGCAGTGGGAGGGAGCAAGGACACCTAGCAACACACTGTGCCAGAAGTGACAAATCAGGCAAACCTAATGACCCTGACATCCACCTTGGTCCACCTTTTCCTGGGCAGGATCCCCCTAGCCCCTTCCCCTGTATAAAAACCCTGAGCAACCAAAGCCAAGTGCAACTTCTTCTGGCTCTCCCACCCTGACGTTCACCCCGGGGGGGGGGGGGGGGCTGGAGATTTCAGCCGGGAACACAGACTCTAATAATTCTTGGTTCAGCTACTTTCGTCTGACTCTGGTGGTCCCTAACTTGCTCCGGGAGCTTACATCTTTGACTATCGGCCGCCTGTGAGCTTTCAATTGGTGCCAAAACCCGGGAGGGGTTTTGATCTTCTCCACTGGGGGAAAATTAGCCCTCTCATTCAGAAGAACCAGGAGATTCCTGCACTGCTGTTTCTCTTTATCTGGGTCAACAGAACTGGGGTAAGTTCCCTCTTGCTTTTCCTTTTGTCTTCCAGTTAAAACTCTCTCTCCCTGGTCTGTCTGTAAGTCGTGCACACCACAGACCCCCGCCATTTGGGCACAGTAGACTGAGAGACGTCCCAAGCTCTGTTAGCCCCCCTTTTTTCCATTCTGGATCCCCGTAGGCTAGGAGATGTCCTGCCCTATGGCCTGTCCACTTTCTGTTTTTGGGTGAGCACGACCCGGAGGAGGGACGCCTCTTTCTGCCATTTTCATCCCCGAGTAATACTGGAAGGTTATAGGAAACGCTGACCTTTTGTCTTCCGCTACCATAATTTCACTAAATGGAACCAGAGGAAGAAGCCAATTTACTCGATCGCCATACAGACAGGTGGTGCCTTGTTTTTATGGAGTCTGTGTCTTGCCCCCACCTCTCCTTTTTCTGTCTGCTTCCCTACCCAAACCCTCCCTATTCTCTTCCTTCCATGATTTTGGACCCACCAGAAATGCTTTCAGCTCCTGCTCCTCATCTTCCACCAAGACCACCGGCAGTGGAGATTGCGTGTCCATCAACCGTGTGCCCACCCCTTCCCCCTGCCACTTCCTCCATCTCCTCCCCCCTCCAGCCCCTCTTTCTATACAGCGCCTGGGCTGGGCTCCACCGAACACACTCCAGTCCAGCCACCACTACTGCCGCCGCAGCCACTTCTTCGTGGCTCCCCCACCCCAAGCTCTGCCACCGCCACCAGCAGCAGGTCCTCTGCTACTGCCCAGCCTCAGCCACGCCCAACAGGCCAGATGCTGTGACACAACCAGCCACTTGGGACTCAGACGTGCAGGCCGACTATAAGCTCAGGTTCAGCCCATCTGCACTGAAGTTTGTGGACACCTGCCGTGCCCTGGGTGCCTGGCTCAATCAACTGGACCTTCCTACAGACAGGTGGCATATCTCTCCAAGCAACTTGATTCTACAGTTCATAGGTGGCTGCCATGCCTCCGGGCACCAGCAGCAGCAGCTGAGCTAAAGAAGCCCTAAAACTCACCCATTCATATCCACAGGTGCTAAAAGCCATACGCTCACCTCGTGAAGACCCGCACCACTCACCTGACTTCACCATTTTTGTAGAGGGCAGTTCTGCGCTGAATTTTGATGGATGCTGCAAAGCCATTTATGCAGTGCTTATGCAGAATCACCACCGCCAGATTCCAAATATGCTTTCTTAATTCCTCACCCTCATTTGTCTTTCTCTGCTGACTCCTCTGCTTATATTAAGTAATTTAAATATCTTTCCCAGACTTATAAATTCACCTGGCATGATGTTCATGTTATTTTTCCTTCCACACTCACCCCAGATGAACAAGCCCGTACCCAGCAGGCAGCACAAGACAATGCTGACCAAGCCCATCTGATGGATATAAGTCTGCCCACAGGTAGAACAGCAGTCCCATTAACTGAACCCAACTGGAACTATCAAGAAGGCCAGCAGGGCCGCAGTTTCTGTGCCCGCATGCTCCAACATCTCATAGCTGGTGTGCAGGCAGTCTCCAATAAGGTAGGAAATTTTGATAAACTGAGGCAAATTACCCAAAATCCAGATAAAAATCCAGCTTTATTCCTTAACTGCCTTATAGAGGCCCTTACTAAATATACAAAGCTGGACCCTGAATCTCCCTCTGGGGCCACAGTGCTAGCTACCCATTTCATTTCCCAATGGGCCCCAATATAAGGGAAAAGCTCAAATGAGCTGAGGAGGGCCCTCAAATCCTTATCTGAAATCTGGTAAAAATGGCCTTTAAAGTTTACAATGCCCAAGAGGCAGGCTCATTTACACAAAAAGGTAGCACTCCAGTCCCAATCCCTGGTAGCTAACCTGCAGCCCATGGCTCCACCAAAAACTCCCAAGGAGGACCAGCTGTCCTCTCCACCAGGGAAAAACCCATGGGTGTCCCACCTGCAATCAAGCAGGACACTGGAAGAGTGACTACCCTATGGCTGGCCCCTCCCTAGTGCCTCTACATGGGGGTATGACCAGCCAGATGGTCCCTTCCCCTCGACTGTTAGGACTCATGGAAGACTGAAGAAACCTGAAATCAAGGATCACTGAGCCCAGGGCATGCTCCAGGGTAACCTTGTGGACACAGGAGGTACCTATTCTGTTTTGCCTGCCCATTCTGGGCCTTTATTTCCTTCCCAGGTTTCAGTTATGGGAATTGATGGGAAATCCTCCTTCCCAAACAGAACAGCTAAGCTAGCCTGTGCTCTGAAGGAACATCCTTTCACACACTCTTTCCTGGTTATTCCTTCCTGTCCAATCCTCCTCCTAGGCAGAGGTGTTCTCTGACTCTTAGGAGCCACCTTACAACTTCTTCCCAGGCATATTACTAGTACTCACCTTTTTCTACCTCTGTTTCTTACATTCTCTAGCTCTCCCACACCACCTGTCCTACTGTTACCCCCAGACCTGGTTGACCCCCAAGTCTGGGACACCTCCAAGCCACTCATCACCTCCCACCACTGAAATCTCATGCCAAGTTTTCTTCACATCCTCAGTTTCCTATTTCCCATACCCACTGGGAAGGACTGAAACCCATCATAAATCAGTTACTCAGGGACTCCTCATCCCTACTGACTCCCAGTAACACCTCCACATTGCTTGTACGTAAACTATCAGGAGTCTATCACTTGGTCCAGGATCTCCACCTCATTAATGAGGTAGTTATTCCCAGATTCAAACTTCCTGCATCCATCCAGATGACAGTCCAACCTTCACCTCTAAGGTTGTTCAACTAGTCTCCAAAAGCCTCAACAACACCTGAAGACTCCATATCCCCTACTGACCCAAATCCTTGATGGTAAAGTTTACACAGGGACAACAGCCAGCCATCCGGAGGCTTCACTTAGAATCTAAAAGTTTATATTCAGGTGGTTCCTCAGGTTCACCTAACCATCCAGGAGAAGGAAAAGGAGATCCAAGCCTAGATCAACGCAGCTACTCAGCCTAATGCTAATTCTTTCTCATAGCTTACTCTGATACACCAAGGCCTTCAACTTCTCAATCTCTCCAGAGTTAATAACACCTCAGATTATTTTCTTTGTGCAGGTTTGGACCAGACCCCACTAATAGCTTTTCCCATGAGTACCCCCTTAATACTTCCTCAAGGCCTCAAAGGACCCCCTATCCACCTTTAGAGGGAGTTCCCCCTTATTACAACTCCTCAGAAAACTTTATGTACTATTACACTTCCTCTAACTCAGCACCTTGCAACCAAACCATACAGGTCTGTTCTCCCATGTTGACTCCTCCAGGATTCTTTTTCTGGTGTAATGGTACTCTGACAAAGAGTTAGATCCCAATATGCCCTTTGCTTTCTGTGTGCTCTACACTTTAGTTCCCCAATTAACTCTATATAGTGAAACTCTCCAGCATCTGAGTTTGCCCAGAGCTGCATGAATGAGGTTGCCAGGGTGACATACAACCAAATGCTCCTGCACCCTTACAGCCTCCTCCCCACTGACCCAGACCCTGAAACCTTTTTTTTTCTCCCCCATGATGTCCCCAACCATGCAGGAAGCAGCCAGACAGACTCCAGGGCCCTATATCACCAAAAATGTTGGAAAATTGAAAGCTCACAGGCAGCAGGTGGCCAAAGATATAAGCTTGCCAGAGTGAGTTAGGGACCACCAGAATCAGCCAAAAGTAGCTGAACCAAGATTTATTAGAGTCTGTTTTCCTGGGTGAAATCTCCAGCCCCCCCCAGGGGTGAAAGTCAGGGTGGGAGAGCCAGAAGAAATCACACGTGGCTTTGGTTGCTCAGAGTTATTATACAGGGGAAGGGGCTAGGGAGTCCTGCCCAGGAAAAGGTGGACCAAGGTGGATGTGAGGGTCATTAGGTTTGCCTGATTGGCCACTTCTGGCACAGTGGGTTGCTAGGTGTCCTTGCTCCCTCCCCCTGCAGCTGCCCAACTCCGACCTGACATTCTCTATAAAATATAATTTATTAATAGATATTTAGTGTTTAAATCAATTTAGCAAACATGCTTATTCTTCCAAATCAATATACAGAGTCAATGAAATTTCCATGTAAACATATCAGGAGTAATTTGAAAGACTTAATAAGCTAATTCTACTACTGTAATCAGTGCAGAAGTTTAAGGAAAGCTAATTTCCTCTTGAAAACAGGAAGGAATCACATTGAATTTGATATTTAAACACTGCATCAATGGTGTTGGTGTAGGGGTAGGAAAACAAACAGGAAATGATAGATGGGTCAAAGATTGACACATTCAGGATACATGTCAAAGGTGGTATGGGCAACCAGTAAGGAATCATGAAATATTTTCTTTAAATGTTTTTATATAAGGCAAATTCCTTCTGGGTCACCACCTCTTATCAAAGATTTGTGCCTAATTTCACATCACACATCATGGTTTAAAGAGTAAGCTTACCTGGAAAAAATAGAACTAACATGGACAAAAAGTAAAAAAAGAAAAGGTACTGGTATTTTGATTCTCCTATCCCCAGGGTCAAGGCACTTCTGGGTCCATAGTATTTCTATATGCCATGCAGAGGAAAGGGCCAAAATCAAAATAGTAATGGGGTGAGACTTTTCTACTGTTGACTAATATTGTCAGTGTGATGCCAGATTGCCTGTTTACAGTTCTAACTGATATTTTCTGGGAAACTGAGAAATTAGGAATCAATGAAATTGCATTTTCCCTGCTGGAGGCTCATGTTGTTGTTTCTGTGAGAAACAGCTCAGAGGCAGTCTCAAACTCAGAGACTGGACCCATTATTTCCTACTGGCTTGTCCTCCAGGCAACCCAGAAGGAATGTTCAGAATCCCCTGGAAACAATCCTGCTCCTTGCCCTAAAAGTGAGGCTGGGACAACTGGTTTTGGCTGTAAACCAATTAATCCAGTTTGTTTATGCATAATTCCCAAATTTTGGTTTTTGTATTCTGGATTTTTTTTAAGCAACAACAAAAAATGTTTATTCATTGATTGTTTGATTACATAGAAATTTTAGGTGAGTATTACCACCTTCCCAATAAATACTAACAGGTTATGCTGAAAAGAGACCTAGGCCAAATTCTCTTATACATACTATATTGATTAATCAAGCATATACTAGTAATAATGCATAAAACGCAGTTCTGTACCAGGGAGGTCCAGCCCAGAGGCCCAGACCCAGCCCACCACAGCAGAGTCATGAGAGATTTCGACACAAGGGAGGCCAGTGAGACATCAGGCTCAGCACAGAGTAGCCACATGAGACTTCCATGCCAGGGAGGCCTGGCTCAGAGGCCCAGGCCCACCACAGCCCAGTCCCAGCCCAGGGTCCAGTGCCCATGTAGCAGGTGACCATCTATCAACATGTGGGGGTGCTCTGCCCACTAGCAGGGATTATACCCCACCGGGAGGCCACCATACCAAGAGGGGCAGCACCCTTCATAGAATACTGCATTATAAAGTTCCTCCCAGGCATCAGGCTACTGAAGACTAGGAGGTTTGAACAGTACAGTATAGATTTATTGTAGATTTTTTATTAGTAATAATTATGATTATTCCTATTATACCTACTATTAGTCCTACTTCTCTTATATTAATATTTTTCTCACCCTCAATATTTTCCTCTAATGTGTCTCCTTGGAGACTCTCCTTTACTCATGCTAAAAATCAATTTCTTTTCATTCTACTGTCATTACTCCTATGACATAGTACCTCTATAGACACACTTCTTATCTCATTAATGGTATATCCTGCACCCCACCCCATCCTCATTGTCCACCATTAGAAATTGTGGTCCTTATTACAAACCTATCTACAAATAGATAACCTATTATCTACAAGTTGTAGATAATAATTGAATACATCATCTCTGTTTACTAAAACAATATGGTTAATGTCTAAAAAGGGAAAGTTTGAGTTATGGATGCATATTGTTTGCATAGTGTGCTACTAATATTGATCTCTCACTTCAAGGTGAGGTATTGGAAACCTTCAGGGACAGTAAAAGTTTATAGGGGGGAAATGCAATACCTCAGATTCACACTGCTACAGGGGAAAATACATGAACAACGTGAGAAAACAAGGGAAGAAAGTTTCCCAAACAAACCTAGATGCTACATCAATAGATACAATAACAGCAGTACAGAAAAAATGTCAGAAAGGAAGTTCAGAATGCACATAATTAAAATGATCAGAGAAGCAAACAATGAGATAAGAAAGCAAATGCAGCAAATAAATTATTGCACCAAGAAACAGTTAAAAGAATGAATGCAGGAAGCAAAAGATCATTTCTACAAAGAGAGATTCTGAAAAACAAACAAACAAAAAGAAATCCTTGAAATGAAGGAAACAATAAACCAAATTAAAACTAAATAGAAAACATAATCAACAGACTAGATCACCTGGAAGACAGAATGTTACACATTGAAGACAAACTAATCTTAAAAACAAAGTTGACCAAACTGAGAAGATGGTAAGAAATTACAAACAGAACCTACAAGAATTATGGGATATCATAAAAAGACTAAATTTAAGAATTATTGGAATTGAGGAAGGCACAGAGATACAAACCAAAGGAATGAATAATCTATTCAATGAAACAATATCGGAAAATTACCCAAATCTGAAGAATGAAATGGAAAATCAAATACAAGAGGCTTACAAGACACCAAATATACAAAATTACAACAGATCTACACCAATGCACACTATAATTAAAGTACCTAACATACATAATAAAGATAGAATTTTAAAGGCTGCAAAAGTATCAGATTACATTCAGGGGAAACAAATACAAGTTATCAGCAGATTACTCAACCCAGATGCTAAAAGCAAGAAGGGCCTGGAACAATATATTTCAAGCTCTGAAAGAAAATGGATGCCAACCAAGAATTTTATACCCAGCAAAACTTACCTTCAGATTTGAAGATGAAAGAAAATCCTTCCATGATAAACAAAATCTGAAAGAATTTACAAATAGAAAGCCACCAGTACAGAACAGTCTCAACAAAATATTCCATGAGGAAGAAATGAAAAACAACAATGTAAATCAGCATAGGGAGGAACTACCCTAAAGGAATAGCCAAATGAAGGAGAAACCAAGTCAAGTTAAAAACTAAAAATAAGACATAATGACCAGGAATACAAATCATATCTCAATTATAACTCTGAATGTTAATGGCCTAAACTCATCAATCAAAAGACATAGACAGGCAGATTGGATGAAAAAGACCCAACAATATGCTGCCTTCAAAAGATGCATCACATAGGAAAAGATAACCACAGACTGAGATTGAAGGGTGGGAAAAAACATACCATACACATGGACTCAGTAAAAAAGTGGGGGATTTCATCCTCATGTAAATAAAGCAGACTTCAAGCCAAAATTAGATAAAAGGGATAAAGAAGGACATTTCATACTGCTTAAGGGAAGCATAAATCAGCAAGATATAACAATCATAAATATTTATGCTCCAAACAATGGCACATCCATGTACATCAAAAAATCCTTCTCAGTTTCAAGTAAACAACAACACAATAATAATAGGTGACTTTAACACATCTCTCTCACCATTGGACAGATCTTCCAAACAAAAACTTAACAAAGAAACCACAGAACTCATAAACACAATTGATAATTTAGACTTAACAGATATATAGAATATTCCATCCATCAATAAGTGAATACACTTACTTCTCAGCACACAAGGATCCTTCTCTAAAATAGACTATATGTTATGCCACAAACCTACTCTCAGCAAGTACAAAAAGACAGAGATACTACCTTGTATTCTGTTAGACCATAATGGAATGAATTTAGAAATCAATGATAAAATAAAAAACAATCTACTCCAACACCTGGAGATTAAATAATATACTATTGAATGATGCATGGATAACAGAAGACATCAGGGGGGAAATAAATTCTTAGGGGTCAATGAGAACAAAGATACAACTTATTAAAATATCTGGGACACTATTAAAGCAGTACTAAGAGGAAAATTCATTTCGTGGAACACATTCAATAAAAAAATGAAAAGTCAACAAATAATTGAACTCACATTACATCTCAAAACCCTAGAAAAAGAAGGACAGATCATCACCAAAAGTAGTAGAAGACAGAAAATAATTAAAATCAGAGTGGAAATCAATGATATTGAAACAAAAGAAACAATTCAAAAAATTGACAAAACAAAAAGTTGCCTTTTTGAAAAAATAAACAAAACTGATAAACCTTTAGCCACACTAACAAAGAGAAGGAGAGAGAAAACTCAAATTACTAAAATTCATTATGGAAAACAAAATATCACCACAGACACTATTGAAATAGAAAACATAATTAGAAGCTATTTTGAAAATCGATACTCCAACAAAATAGAAAATCTTCAAGATGTCAACAGGTTTCTAGAGGCATATGAGCCACCCAAACTGAATCTGGAGGACATACACAACTTAAATAGATTGATTTCAAGCAAGGAAATAGAAGAAGTCATCAAAAGCCTACCAACAAAGAAAAGTCCAGGACCAGATGGATTCACAGCTGAGTTCTACAAGACCTTCAAAGAAGAGCTCATTCCAATAATCCTCAAATTATTCCATGAAACAGAGGAGGAGGGAACCCTTCCAAACTCATTCTATGAAGCTAATGTCACTCTGATACCAAAACCAGACAAAGACACAACAAAGAAAGGAAATTTCAGACCAGTATCCCTAATGAACATAGATGCAAAAATCCTTAACAAAATTTTAGCAAATCACATACAAAAATATATTTAAAAGATAGTGCATGATAATCAAGTGGGTTTCATCCCAGGGATGCAAGGTTGGTTCACCATATGGAAATCAATAAATGTAATTCACCACATCCACAGACTTAAAGTTAAGAATCAAATGATTATTTCAATAGATGCAGAGAAAGCATTTGATAAAATGCAGCACCCCTTCATGCTCAAACCACTAGAAAAAAAGTCAGCATTGTAAAGGATATCTATGCTAAGCCCACAGTCAACATCATTCCAAATGGAGAAAAACTGAAAGCATTCCCCCGAAAAATTGGAACAAGGCAGGGATGCCTTTTTCACCACTTCTATTCAACATCATACTTGAAAATCTAGCCAGAGCCATTAGACAGGCCAAAGAAATTAAAGGGATATGAACAGGAAAAGAAGACCTCAAACTATCCCTTTTTGCTGAAGACATGATTCTATATTTAGAGGAGTCAAAAGGTTCCACCAGAAAACTTCTGGTGAATTGAATAAAGTTGAAGAATATAAAATCAATGCTTATAAATCTAATGCATTTTTATTCCAAAGTGATGAATCCTCTGAAAGAGAAATTAGGAAAACTACACCACTCACAACAGCCTCAAAAAAATAAAATACTTGGGAATCAATCTAACAAAAGAGGTGAAAGACCTCTACAAGGAGAACTATAGAACAATAAAGAAAGAAATTATAGAAAATCTGAGAAGATGAAAAGATCTCCCATGTTCTTGGATAGGCAGAATTAATATTGTCAAAATGGCCATACTACCAAAAGCCCTATACAAATTCAATGCAATTTCAATTAAAATACCAATAATGGACCTCACAGACATTGGGCAAGAAATCATGAAATTCATTTGGAGGAATAAGAGAACCAGAATATCTAAAGCAATTCTTAGCAAGAAGAGGAAAGCAGGGGTATCACAATACCAGAATTTCAACTATTCTACAGAGCGATAGTAATAAAAACAGCATGGTATTGGTACCAATATCAACAGGTAGATCAATGAGATAGAAGACACAGAGACAAACCTATATAAGAACTGTTATCTCGTACTAGACAAATGTGCCAAAAATATACAATGGACAACATATAGCCTCTTCAACAAATGGTGCTGGGAAAACTGGAAATCCATATGCAGCAAAATGAAACTAAACCCCTGTTTCTCACCCTGCCTTAAGCTCAACTCAAAATGGATCAAGGACCTAGGAACTAGACCAGCGACCCTGCACCTAATAGAAGAAAAAGTAGGTCCAAATCTTCATCATGTTGGCTTAGGACCAGTCTTCCTTATCATGACTCCCAAAACACAAGAAATAAAAGTAGGAATCAATAATTGGGATAGATTCAAACTAAAAAGCTTTTTCTCAGCAAAGGAAAGAATCAGCAACGTGAAAAGAGAGCCTACGGAGTGGGAGAAAATCTTTGCCACACACACTTCAGATAGAACATTAATCTCCAGAATCTATAAAGAACCCAAAAAACTTTATACCAAGAATACAAATAATCAATAAATTGGCTAAGGAAATGAGCAGACACTTCACAGAAGATCTACAAGCAATCAACAGGTACATGAAAAAATGTTTAATATCCCTAGTAATAAGAGAAATGCAAGTCAAAACTACCTCAAGATTTTATCTCACCACAATTAGAATGTCTATTATTAAGAAGACAAGTAACAACAGGTGTTGGTGAGGATGTGGGGAAAAAGGTACACTCATACATTGCTGGTGGGATTGCAAGTTAGTGCAGCCACTCTGGAAAGTGGTATGGAGATTCCTTAGAAAACTTGGAATGAACCCACCATTTGACCCAGCTATCACACTCCTTGGCCCATACACAAAGGACTTAAAATCAGTCTACTACAGTGATGCAGCCACATCAATGTTCATAGCTGCTCAATTCACAATAGCTAGATTGTGGAACCAACCTAGATGCCCTTCAATAGATGAATGAATAAAGAAACTGTGATATATATATATATCACAGTTGATATTGATATTGAAACAAAAGAATATATATATATATGGTGGAATATATTAAAATATATATATATGGTGGAATATAATAATATTCCACCATATATATATGGATAAAGAAACTGTGATATATATATATCACAGTTGATATTGATATTGAAACAAAAGAATATA
>JAJEJO010051081.1:1553-19264 GCA_020662805.1 Glaucomys volans | reverse complement strand
CACTCGGCCACTGAGCCACATCCCCAGCCCTATTTTGTATTTTATTTGGAGACAGGGTCTCGCTGAGTTGCTTAGGGCCTCCCTCAGTCGCTGAGGCTGGCTTTGAACTCGCGATCCCCCTCCCAAGTGCGGGGGTTACAGGTGTGCGCCACCGCGCCGGCTCCTCTGGAGTATTAAGTCATAAATTTTGAAGAATAAAATCCATGGACAATTAGGAAAGGGAAGAGTGAACAGGGAAGAAGAGCCCATTTTCGTGTGCCAGCTTGGGAGTTCATATGGCTCCTGGGTACAGCACGGAGCGAAAGCTGTGTTAAACAGTCACAGCGCAAGGCTGTGGTCTTCCTTTCCATGGGGCCATCCCCACTTCTGGTTTCCCACCTCGGGAGGAGGGGGTTGGCTGGAGGTGTTCCCACAGGTGAGCCTCCAGGACTCTTACATTTGAATAGGCCTTGAGGTGCTCTTGACTGTCTACCCTCAGCCTCCAGGTGGGGGTCTTCCTGGGTTTCATAAGACTGACCACTGATGGATGTTCTTATTCAATATCACCACTGTGTGTTTTCTAGCCCTACAACTTCTACTCCCATTTTTGGTAGGTTCTTTGCATTTCCCTGTGTGCATTTTTCATCCCCACCCCAGCCTGCGCTCCATTCCCCTCAGGGGGATTCCCTGCACACCCTGGGACCTCACCGTGTGCTCAACCCCCTTTGGGGATTCCCTGCACACCCTGGGACCTCACCGCGTGCTCAACCCCCTTTGGGGATTTCTTGCATACCCTCGGTGCCTGGATGCTCAAGCCCATTCCGCAATTCTGGCATGCCCTCCCAATCCCTGTTCTCTGAGTGTCATCTTGAGGCAGCAGTCCACCTCACCTTTTCAATCGAGCCCTGGCTGCTTATTTTAACTGGGATATGTTTTTCTATTCCTTTCTTTTCCTTTTCTCCCTCTCCCCCTCCTTAACCTGGAGGCGGAGGTTACCGCCAAGATTACCTTGAATCATCTGTCCTCAAGGAAGGAGATGTCCCTGAAGAACTGGAAAAGGACTATCTCCCAAATCAACAAGTGAATTTCCACAGCCATCAAGGTGCACCTGGGACCCCTATTTGGTACACCTGGAATGTAGCCTTTGAATAGCTTCTTCAAAAGTCCTCAGTTTTCTGTGATGGGCAGAATCACAGCCTCTGGGACAGGAGTCCCCTTTGTTAGAAAGAAAATCAAACTTCTTTTTTCCTTTTTCTTACAACCAAGTCCTCATTATTGGACTGACATTGGGGACAAGAACCGAGCTGTCAGTAACAGTCTTGTGTTTAAGGCACATGGACACAAGCCTCCGGGATGGGCTGACCACCAAGGAACACCTCTCCCTCAAGCCCAAGAATAGATTTTTCTACCTTGGTCTATAAATAGAATCACTGGTCTCTCTGGTACTTGCCTGGGCCCTTTCCCTGCGTGCAGATCCACTTTGGATCTTCTTTGGATTTGGGGTCCTTCGTCAGTCTCCGGGATGGTAGTGTCTGCCCCAACTCAGAGGCCACCGCACAAGGCAGTGGGAGGTGTCTTCCTGGAGGAGGGTCCCGTGACTCCTAGGGAGTGCATGGAGCCCCACGTTGGGTGCCAAAATTGTTAGAAATAAGGAGGCGCCGCAAGAAATCAAAGACATGCTCGAACTGGGCGGGCAAGGCCCCTTCACTTCTGCAGAAGCGCTGCGGAGCACCGGCCAGCAGGCTCCCCCGGGCGGGCGGTCCGCGTTCACATCTCCAACCACCGCAGCGCCGCGCTTCGCGCCGATCGGAGGAGTTCCGGGAGGATCTACGTGATTGGCTGCTCCTAGCACTAGGGCGGGCCAAGGGGGAGGGCTGCGGTGGGTCAGTGAAGGCCGAAGGCCAGATTTTGAAGAGGAAGCAGAGACGTTTCCTTTTGCTCACTTAGCGCATCTTCCCGGGAACGCCCTGCCTCGCCCTCCTGGGGCCGGGCAGCAGCAGCAGGCAGTGCCTGGGAGCCAGATGGACAGGCCCAGAAGAGCAGAGCTGGACCACAGGACTGGAGGAGGAGAGGGGGAGAGGGGGAACTGGGGACTGAGGACTCAAGATGGGGAGGAGGCTGAAAGCAAGCCACCCACCTCAGGCTGCAGGTGTGAGGACAGGGAGATTCGGTGAAGCAAGCAGAACTGTGGGCAGTTCGGCAGAGAGCAGGAGGTGGGCATTCAGGACGGACCATTAGGCACTTTCTCTGTCCATCAGAAAGGGAACCTCCCCTGTCCTTGGCGCTGGGCCCCAGGAAGGGGAGGGAAGAGGAGGGAAAGGAAGGGAAGGGAAGGGAAGGGATGGAAGGGAAGGGAAGGGAAGGGAAGGGAAGGGAAGGGAAGGAGGGCGTGTTCTTGTGGCTGCTGGGGCTCACAGGTCACCTGCTACCTGCCAGAGTGGCCTCGCTGCCCACATGTGCTGACCACAGAGGTGGCCTGCTGCAGGCTGAGGCCTTTCCTCCTGGGCATGGGCAGAGTCACCCTGAGGGTGACCAGGGTGCTCTGATGGGCCCACTGTGGTCAGGCTGCAGAAGCTCCTCCTGTGTCCAGCTGTGGCCTCCTGCAGAGCCTGCGTTCAGCTCGGGCTCGGCTGAGTCAGTGTGGAAGAAGACCACCCTCCCTGTCTGATGAAACTGGTCCTTGATGGGGTCCCTTCTCCCCAGGAGCCCCAGATGACCTCTGGTCACCCTGGCCTGCCTCTGGTAAGACTCCTGTTGGGTCAGGTAGCCAGAGTCCCCTCATTCCTGGGGTTTCCTGGTCGTCGTACTAGTGGGCTTCTCGTTGCTGTGACCTCAGTGCTCGAGGACAGTGTGGAGGAGGGCTGGGTTATTTGTGTTCAGTCGTAGCTGGCCGACGCCATTGCTCTGGGCCCAAGGTGAGAGCCTGGTAGCACAAGCACACGGCCCAGGAGAGCTGCTCAGCCCAGGGCAGCCAGGCGGTCGGGAGACGGGGAGGGGAGGCCACGGGGAACAGCTGTAGTCCCCAAGGGCTGGCTCCTGTGACCTTCTCCCTCCAGCCACACCCACCTGCAGTGACCACCAAGCCGTCCATTCACTTATTAATCCATCAAATGGATGAGTGCCCTGATTAGGTCTGAGCCCTCGTGATCTCACCACTTCACCTCGGAAGGCCCTGCACTGTCCCACAGTGAGCTTGGTGGACACCTCATGTCCACACCATGCCTGTCACTTTCCACCCGTAGACCCCACCTGCCCCTGGGCTCCAGATGCCCTTGTCTGGCAGTGTGGACGGAGGCGTGCAATCTCTCTTCTCCTCTGCACAGGTGGTGTCAGGCCCCAGGACCTGTCGGGCCCTGAGTCGTCCACCTTGAGATACTTTAATACGTATCCTTGACTCTGTCCTTTTCTGTCCCTGGTCCCTGTTTCTCTTGGCACCTGAGCCTGAGTCCAGGGAGCTCCACGCTAAGCCCCATCCCGGTCTTGTTTATCTTTCATTTTGAGACAGGGCCTTCTACGTTGCCGAGGCTAGCTTTGAACTGGCAATCCTCCTGCCTCAGCCTCCAGAGTCCCTGTGCCGTTGACCTGGCTTTCCTAGCCAAGGTCTGTGTGTGGGGACGTGGGCTTTCTCCACCATGTGCTTCAGACCTCCTCGGCCCCTCCCGTCCATCACTCCAATCCACCTCCACAGTCCCCGTGCTGCTGCAGCCAGTTCCCACCCAGTGCCAGATGTCTCCGTTCACTCAGGCTTCCTCAACAAAACCCAAACCAGGCAGCCCTAAACAACAGAAGTTCATGGCCAGGCTTCTGGAGGCTGGAGCCTAAGCCCAAGGCACAGCAGCCTGGGAGTCTGGTCTCCTCTCTGTGCCTCACCTGTGGTCAGTGTATGGAGCTCACTGGACCCTAGTAGGAGGCACTTAGGAAGGGGCCATGCTCCTGACCTAGGACCTCCCAAAAGCCCTTCTGATAACGTGGCGTTGGGGTTGAGGTGTCAACGTGAATTTGGGGCATCACACATTCAGACTCAGAGGGCCTCACCCCAGGCCTGTCAGCTGGGTTGTGCTGGGAAGTCTCTCTGGGCTTAGGGGTATCTGATCCTGGATCCAGTCAGAGACCAGTGCCCGCCAGCACACCCGTCGACCACACCTGACCTCTGCAGTGGCACGCCCTACTTCAGGAGGCCACCCGTGCCCTGCCGAGGTCCATAGCAGTGTCTACCCAGAGGCCCATGTGTTCAAGTTGGTCCCCGGTTGAACCCTTAGGAGGCAGGTCCTGGGATGTCTCTTTGCATCCCAGCTGCCATGAGGGGTCAGTCCTCCTCTGCCACACCCACCACGATGTGCCCCAGGCCAGAGCAGGAGGGTCAGATAACCAGGGAGTGAAACCTCTGAAGCCTTTCCTCCTGGCGAGGTGCTTGTCTCAGGCATTTTGTCACAGCTGCGGGTCGCTGGCTCATGCCTTCCACCTGCAGCAGGCTGAGCACTGGAATGTGTGTTTCTGAACTTACTGTTTGAATTGGAGGACACTGAAGGGAATGTGTTCTGCATCATGGCAGGTGCATGCGACCCTGCCTGTGTGTGCTGTGCTCTGTATTCCTTTCCTGTTTAGTGTTACCTTACTTTGTTCTAGTTCTCCTTTAAAAAAAATCTCATCAAAAGCCCTGTACTCTCCAAATCCAGCTGGGAGGCAATGGGACAGCCCCCGTGTGTGAGGTCTGTTTAGGAGACGCCTGGCAGGGCTTTCTGCAGGGAATAGGGTCACATCTGTAATAAAAAATAAAGCCTGAGAATCAGATGATCAGTGGATGCGATCTTCTGCCCACCCAGAAGGGGCCCTGCCACCCGTGGGCCCTGGGGGCCCTGCTGAGCTCTGCCTTCTGCATTCAGGCTGTGCACACGGGCACGTGTCCGGGTGTGTGTCTGAGGGTGTGCGTGTGTGTCTGTGTGTGTGAGGAGTGTGGCCCCCGGGGCGCTGGCGGTGACTTAGGAGATCCTGTGAGGACACCGGGCCATCCCCTGTGGACAGCTCAGACCAGGCAGACGGAGGCCCAGTGTCTGCTCAGGGACCGCAGCGCTGGGAACCAGGCTGCGCATGGGGCGGGGCAGCTGTGCAGGCTGCAGGGAGCTGGGGGCACAGGCAGGGCAGGAGAGGAGCAGGTGCAGTCTGCACTGGGCACATGGGCAGCCAGGAAGCTGGACGGATGGAGGGGAGGCCAGCCGGCTGGTGAGGACCAGTCCGTCGCCTGTTCCGTCAGTCCTGAGTCTCCAGTTGCCATCCATTCATTCCTTTCCCAGACTCGCCGGTTGCCAGGGGGATCAGACAGGGCAGCCCTGAGCCTGAACCAGAGGGCAGGCTGGGTCCGTCCCCACGGGCTTCCCACCCTGGTGACTGCAGTTGTGGGGTCCCCCCCCCCCCGTCTGACCCTCTCCCTGGTCCTCCCGTCTGCTCGCCCCATGTCATGATGGGCTCACTGCTGGCCTAGGAAGCGGGGATCCCCACCCACCTCGCCCCTGGAGGGCCAGCTGAGTTCTGCCCAGGGCTTTGTAAAGAAATACAAATGAAAACCTAGAAGAAGCTTGATTCTCCCAGTGCATGAAGCAAGGGGCCGCCTTCCTCCAGGAGCCCCGCCTCCTACTATGAGGCCTGCAGCCTGGGGAGGCTGGGCCTCCTGATGCTCTCCCAGCCCAGAGCAGCGTGTTGGGCCTGTCCTTCTGCTGAAGGGCAGGCCCAGAGTGCAGAGGCCCCAGGGGCTGAGGCCTGGCTTCTCAGGACCAAGCAGCAAACCTACCTTGTTGCTCGGACCTTTGGTGGCACACCCGGGTCACCATAGCCACTTGGGATGCTGAGGCAGGAGGGTCACAAGCTTGAGGCCAGCTGGGAAAATCAGACCTTGTCCAAAATAAAAGCCACCATAGAGAGGAGATCTGGGTGAGTGGCTCTGCAGAGGGGCTCCCTGGCTGGTCCCCAGCTCCAGGGAAACGACCCCCGCGTCTGGGAGGCTTATCCCTTTGAACAAAGCCGCTCGGCAAACACAGGGGCAGCCATGGGGCCTGAGACCATGGAGGCCTCGGCTGCAGGTCTCGATGCCCACCTCAACAGGGTGCGTGTGCTGGGTGGGGTGCTGGGCAGGGGACAGCGAGCTGGGGACTGGGGTGTCTCCAGGCAGGTGGCCTTGAGGCCAGCTTGTCCTGGTTTGGCGCTTACTCAAGGGCAAAGCGGCCTTCCTCCCTTCTGTGGAGGCTGTCTCTGGGTTGGCAGGAGGTTTTGTTTCAAGTCTCCCCCAGCAGAGCAGTTTGGTGCCAGCCTTGAGGGGGCTGGGGAGGGGCCTGGCTGCCTCAGGCCGCCCAGACCCCCTCAGACCCTCCTCCCCTGCCTGGACCCCCTGTCCCCACAGCCAAGACCCCCTCAGACCCTCCTCTCTTGCCTGGACCTCCTGTCCCCACAGCCCAGACCCCCTCAGACCCTCCTGCCCTGCCTGGACCTCCTGTCCCCACAGCCCAGACCTCCTCAGACCCTCCACCCCTACCTGGACCTTGTGTCCCATGTCCCCACAACCCAGACCTGTTTTCGCTCCCACTGTTGCCCCCCTTCTGCTGATCCTGCACCCCCTGCTCTGGATATTCCCCTTGCTTGGAGGGCTCTGCCCTACCCCCTTCTCCTGGAAAGCCCAGAGGACCTGGGGCTGTGACTCACTGCGGGAGGGAGGGGAGGGGGAGGGGGTAGGGGCAGTGGCAGGGAGAAGGTCTGCTGGCTGCCCAGGCCCCCTGCGGACCTGGGCTGAGCTCCTTTCCAGAAACCTCTTCCCCCTCACCGCAGAGGTTGCCCCTCCGTTTCTAGGGGGCCTTTGCCTGCAGCCTGGGCCAGGGAGTCCATGGGAAGGTGGGAGCGCAGGGTCCTCCAGAGCCCCAGATCTGCTTGGTCTGGGTTCTGGGGCAGGCCTCCCACCCACCCTGCCCGCCTGGCTCCTCAGACAAGGTCCAGAGGCCTACCCTCCGGGCCCCCACCCCCCAGGACCTGTGGCTAGACCCTGGCTGGACCCCTGCCAGCGCTGGCCTCTAGGCCCAGGCTGGGAGGGGAGCCAGTAGGGGACTGAGGGTGGGGAGGCTCAGAGACCCCAGGCACCAAAGAGCAGTGCTGGGGCAAACAGAGTGGAGGGTGGCCAGGCTGCACACTGCACCACCAGGCTGCAGGCCCCAGGCCCCTTCCTGCCACCATGGATGCGACCCCCACGCTCGCTGCTCACGCACACCCAGTGCACACCCCACACATGCACACACGCCTGCGCACAGTCAGCACCGTGTGTGTGCAGGGCACAGGCATGCTGCGCCCGTCTGTGTGCTGGGAGGCTTCCCAGCCAGTGTGACTGCAGCTGGGCCCAGAGAGAAGCCAGGTCACCCCTGCCCTACAGAAGGGGACTGGGTGCTGCCTGGGGAGCTCTGCCCCTGGTCATGCCGCAGGCCCAGCTGTGACAGACACTGGAATGCAGGGAGAATGGAATCCATGTGGACTCAAGTCTACCCGCTTTCTGAGGCTGCTGCTGAGTGGCAGGCGGCCTGAGACCCCTCAGATGAGTGTCCCAGAGCACACAGTAGGAGTGGGGTGGGCAATGTCCTGGGTTCAGGACTTCCCGTGTACAGTGCCCAGGAGCCCAGGCATTTCCAATTCACAGACAGGTGGGTCAACCCACAGAAGCCCCCTTGGTCCAGAATACTGATGGAGGGGCTGGGGTCAGAGGTGGAGCACTCGCCTGGCATGTGTGAGGCCCTGGGTTCGATCCTCAGCACCACCTAAAAATAAATAAATAAGAAAGATAGCCGGGCCCGGTGGCGCACACCAGTAATCCCCGAGGCTTGGGAGGCTGAGGCAGGAGGATCGTACGCTCAAAGCCAGCCTCAGCAATGTAGCGAGGCCCTAAGCAACTCAGTGAGACCCTGTCTCTAAATAAAATGCAAAATAGGGCTGGGGATGTGGCTCAGTGGTGGAGTGCCCCTGAGTTCAATCCCTGGTTTCAAAAAAAAAAAAAAAAAAAGATGTCCGTCTACAACTAAAAAGTACTTAAATAAAAAGGAATACTGTGATGACGCTTAATCTGGGGGTCTTAAAATGGGGTGGGTTGAGCCCCTGGTATGTGAGCCATGGGCAGTGCAGGGGCCATGAAGGGCAGGGCAAGGCGGAGGGCTGTCCTGACTGGAAGAGCCCAGGAGATGGGGCAGCCGACGCCACCGGGCCTCCCAGATGGTGACATCTGTGTGGAGCTGGGGGAGCCCGGCATTGGCACCTCGCTGCCGTCGCTGGGCAGCACCATCAGTCACAGAACGCGCTGGCCTTTGGGAAGCCACGGAGCCACGACAGGACCCAGAGCTGCTGCTGCAGTTCCGTGCAAGTGTGGACTGACCTCAAAACGAAATGGGTGTGGGCGTTGGGCAGACCCACTGGGAGCTCCTTGATGGGGCTCTCTTGGGGAAACTGGCCCGTGCCCATGGACCAGGCTGGCAGGTCAGTGGAGGACAGGGCAGTGCCAGAGGCGCCCCCTGAGCACAGCCCTGTCGGGTTGGGTCCGCTGGCCAAACTCAAACTGGAACTTGTGGATTTTAAGACGAAATCCAGGGACATCTCTTTATGTAGTAAATGAAAGAAAACATTCCTAAGTATCAGATGGATAGATTTAGATGTCAACATTCAGAAGTCGCACGTGAGATGCGGTGTGGACCACGTGTGTGCGTGTGTGTGCAGATCTGTGTGTGCGTGCGTGCGTGTGCGTGTCTGGCCGAGTGACCGCAGGAGGGGTGTGGAAGCTGTGACCTGGGCGGGGCTCAGCAGGCTCCTCCCAGGGCCTTGCCCACCACCACTGCTCCCTGTGAGCGGAGCAGGTGCCTGTCCTCCTCCCAGCCGGCTGGCCTTGTGCCTGGCTCTACCCGGAGCAGAGGCCCGGTGACTCCTGGGCTCTTCCCCTTTCCTCACCCAGGTCGCCCTTTCCATCTGCTGAGGAGCAGCGTGGCTGCTCACGGGAGGAGGGACCTGGTGGGCTCCCGCTGTGCCCGCCACACCTGTGCAGAGAGGCTGGTTCCAGATCAGCCCCCTGGGCACCTTGGTGGTCACAGAGGGGGAGAGCCCCCCAGGCAAGCAGGGTCCTGGGGTGGTGGGTTAGGGCTGCGCAGGACCCGCACACAGGGACGGCTGGTCCACGCGAGCTCGAGGCGAGGCCGTTGCCTGTACTGGTGGTTTAGCACTCGGTGGACCTGGACTTGCGAGGTCGTGGGTGGAGGTTCCAGGGCCTTGCAGTTTGAAAGGGAGCAGAGCCTGCAGAGTCTGGCCACACCGTGTGGGACTCTGACCCCTCTCTGGAGGACAGGCAGCACCTAACGTGCCCCTCGCTGCGGAAAGGACAGCGTGCTGCCGGGGAAGGAGGGCAAGGAAGACCGTCCGTGCTCCTTTGGTGCGGATGCGTTTGCCCAGACGTTTTCCATTTGCCACGGGTTGGCGGGCCCCGGGGAGCTGTGGACATGAGCATGGACTGCATGCGACAAACAGCTTCAGACCCGAAGGTGGAGCAAAGCCCCTGTGAGCAACATCTCCACCTCCGCCGAGAACACCTGGCGCGGTGGCTGGGACACACGTCCAGTCTGCATCGACCATCGGGTCCTGCTCATGGTGGTGTTCGGAACAAGGCGAGCCCCTTCAGGGGACTGTGTGAAGACCCCTCTTGGTGACCTGCAGGACAGGCTCGGCGCTGTGAGCTCCCGCCACCCTCCCTGGGCCCCACCCTGCCAGTGGCAGCTCAGCCTCGGCTCCCCACATCCGGGCAAGAGGTCTGCCCCAGCTGTCCAGCGGGTCCTGCCCACGTGCCAACCAAGACCCCCCTCATGCACGAAGCACAGAGGAATCAGATGTCGGGGTCCCATGGGGTCCCACAGATGGCTACTGTCTGCCAGGGAGTGCAGGTGGGCCAGGCAGGGCCTGGAGCCCTGGGAGGACAGCCATCCTGGGTCAGCAGCTGTGAACAAGCACTGGGATCGTCTGTGTGCAGGTTACGGTGGCCCTGGGACCCCAGCGGCTGCCCCCACACAGGAGCAGTGCTCCGCCACCCTGGATCCCTCAGGGGCTGCTTCCCACAGGGGCATTTCAGGGCACCCTTGGGTAGGGGGAGCCCAAGCCTGTGGGAGGATCTGCGGAGGAACCTTTCCTAAGTGACCCAGGGCTGGGTGGAAAACCTGGCAGGAAGGCAGCTTCCTGGTGTGGGAGGCCCCTCAGGCCCTGCTGTCTGTCTGGGACTCTGGTCACCCAGAGAGAGCAGAGCAGGAGTCCCACCTTCCTGAGGCAGGGCCCTGGTGCTGAGGCTCCTAGAGAGGCGGAGGCCTTTGCAGAGACAAGCCCCGAGGCAGTGCCTCCTCCCAGCGCCCGCCCAGGGGCTGCCGCCTCTTAGGGAGTGGAGCAGCCAACCTGCTTGGATGCTGGCAGCCCAGTGGGAGCTCGGGACCCCTCAGAGTTCCTGGAGCCGTGCTGGGTGGGGCTGCAAGGCATGGGCTGTCTGCCTGGGAAGAAGCAGGCGTCCCACAGAGAAGAGCTGGACCTTGGAGACCCTGGGAGCCTGTAAGCTTCAGTTTCCCAGACCTGAGAGGGGTCACTGGGGGCAGTGTTTGGAGGGAAGCAACCAGGTGGCAGAAGGGACCCGCGGCCAGTACCTGCCTCTGTAAGGGGCCTCCTCACACCACCCCTGGCCAGGGACAGGTGCCCCATGGAGGTCAGGGAGCCAACCTTGGAGGGATATGAGCCATGCCCCACGCACGGGGACAGAGCTGGATCCTGGTGGGGGGCAACATGGAGCCCTCATGTCCCCTCAGGCTGGGGCTGAGGGGAAACCTGGCTGAAGCCAAACCTGCAGGGGACAGTTGAGAGACGCCTTGCCGTCCCTCCTGAGACTGAAGGTGGGCGCAGGACAGGCTTGCGGGAGAGCATTTACTTCTCTAGGCGGGGGCACAGTTGGAGGTGCCCGGCGGGGGCGTTGTGGGTGGAATTCACCCACAGTGTCAGCAGAAGGTCCGGCCTTGACAGCGTGGGTGTGGGCAGGCAGGCGAGGTGGGCAGGAGCGGGAGCCTGGGCCAGGCTCCCTATCGGGTCTCACAGTGCCAGCTGGGCCTGGGTGTGCAGGGCCCTGGGGGCTGAGTGTGGGTGCAGGTGTGCGCGTCTGGACGAGGGTGACGTTGGATCCTCTGGGCATGCGGAGTGAGCTGTGCTGACAGTGCCCTGTCCTGCCTCCTGGAGGAGAGCGCCGGCCCGCGTGTGCTGGGTGGGGCTTCTCACAGGAGGGCCCAGAGGCGATGGGCACCAGGCTGAGCGGGAGCCCTCCTGCTGGGCCCCTGGGGCGCCCCACCAGGCCCGGCCCTTGCAGGGGTCCTGGGGACAGCCGTGCATGCTCTTCAGCTTCAGCTTTGGGGGCAAGAGCTGATCCAACCCTTCCACCGTGATCTTAGGCTCAGTCCCCCAGGAAGTGCACCCCTGCAAGTTCTGAGAAAGGACCTCACAGGAGGGAGCACAGCCCTGGCGCTCCAAGGTGATTTCGCCCCCTGCAGGGGAGGGAGAGAGGAGGCCCCCGGCCCTGAGCCCTCAGGCCCACCTCTCCCGCCCAGCCCCCAGTGCCTCCTCTGTAGGAAGCCACCGCCCAGGACCCTCCTCCAGGCTCTCCCAGCAGAGGGGGACCCCGAGGCTGCCTCTTTCCAGGAGGCCTCTGAGCCTTCCCTGGATAGGGCGGGGTCTTTCAGAGACCCCCGACCCCATGCCCTGGATGGAGTCCTGAACTCACCACTGCCATAGCCACCACTGTGGGCGTAGCTCAGCGTGGCCTTGCAGCAGATCACCCACTGGACAGGTGGTGGGCAGGCACTGGGGCTGTTGTGGGAGTCAGAGCAGGAGCAGCACCGCAGGCCAGGGCTGCTGGGCAGGGACACAGGCAGGTGGTCAGGCCCCTCAGACAGAACCACAGGCGGACCCAGGCCCCTGCCCACCCTCGGGCGTCCTGGAGGAGTGAACCCGCTGAGGTGCAGACACGTCCTGGGATGAGGCCCCTTGCCCCGGGAGGCCCTCTGGACGCCTGGCTCACTCACCATGCCTGGAGCACAGCAGGGTCACCAGCAGGGGAGGCAGAGGTCCCTCATGGCTGCGGGGTGCACAGGCTGGGGAGAGCTCAGGCTGCGTGGGAATGCTGGCCAGCTGCCCTGCCTCCCACGTCCCAGCCATGGGCTGCCTTTCTGCTGCATGCCAGCCTAGCTGCCCTGCAGGCCGGGGGCCCTCAGTCCTACTCACTGGTTCAGGTCCACCGTCCACCGCAGGCGCCAGCATCTGGAACTGCTTCCCCTTTGGCCCAGGAAGAAGTACTGCTCCGCATCCTGGCTGCCCCCCTAAAGACTACACCCTCATCTACTGGTTCTCCTTCCCAGGAGGCAGGAAGGGACCTGGGGAGCTGAGGCCTGGCTGCCCTGTGGTCGGGGTCCCTTTCCTTACCCAAGACTTCTTCCTGAGTTTGGAGGGAGTGACAGGTGGACGTCCCACCTCCTCCTAAACCCAGGCCACCCAGCAGAGATCCCAGGAAGCTGTAGCTGTTTCCGTCAGCGCCTGGCATGGGACATGAGGACCCGTGACCCCCTCAGCTGGCGTGACACTCCAGGAGCCCCACATGCCTGGAGACTGCCTTGCCGACTGTCCACCCTTTGTCCTCTGCTGGTGGAGCCTGCCAAGGCCCCTGTTCTGCCTCCCCAGCTCCTGTGTCTTTCCGGCAAGGCCCTTCCTGGCAGCCTCCTGGGGGAAAGCCCTGGCCAGGCCTGCCTCGTCCGTTTCCTCCAGGACGTCTCCGAGAGCTGCGCTGCCCGGGAGGCACGGCCTCCAGCCCCTCAGTCCCTGGGGGCCCACAGGCTCCTCACCCAGAGGACCCTCTGAGGCCTGGTGGCCTCTGTCTGTCTTAGGGGCTGATGGTCTACGTGGTGTCCCCGTCCTGTGGTGGCAAAACCTTTCTCAGGTGTCCTCCCTACGTTTCCTAAAACAGCTTGCTCACACCCGAGACGACCTCGTCATTAAAGGTCGCAGGGCCCCCATCCACGGGCCGCCTGGGTCTGGAGTTTTCTCTGATAGCTATTCAACTAATTGTTTTAGGTACAGGCTTACTTAGATCTTCCTCCATTTTTCTTAGGTCAGTTTTCTTCAGCTGTGCTTTTCAAGGATGTCGCCGCCCCATCTGGGCTGCTAGTTGTTGGCTTGGGGTGAGGCGGAGGGAAAGCAGAGCTGGTGTCGGAGTGGGCAGTGTAAGCAACTGGACCGTAGTAATAACGTCCTCTTTCCATCTTACCAGGAGTGGTGATGGCATCAGCACTGGCTCTGAGGGACAGAAAGGAGACAAGACAGCTGTGTAGCTGCAGGGACCGTCCTTGCCTGTCCCTCATCCTGGGCCAGCAGCCCGGGGCCAGGCCCTGGGAGCTGTACCAGTGCCTCCAGCAGAGGGCTCCGGTCCCACCTGCCTGGCCAAATTCTGTCCTGGGCCCAGGCCAGAGCCGGAACCTGGGGTCCCCACTGACTGGACTCTGGCCAGCCTGCCTCAGGAGGGAGAGAACAACATGGAAAGGGAAACCAAATTGAAGTGCAGGTCGCTCTTCCTGGGGGGACAGCGAACCTGCCCAACCTCACGGGAGGGGCGTTTCCGGTGGAGGCTGCCGTCGGGTGAGCAGAGGAAGCTGGGCACGGTGCCTAGTTCTGAGGCCCTGCTGGCCCAGGGCAGGGCTCCCACCCTCAGCACACGGGCACTGCCTTGGGGAGCCCGGCAGGCACACGGAGGAGCGGGTCAGTGGACAATGGTGGGGCTGGACAGCTATTCAAAGCTTTTTGAAAATTCCTGCTTTAAAGGAGCCTGGACGAAACGTGGTCAAGGACAGAGCCCTTGTCAGCTGTGACCTGAGAAACCAGCGTGTGTGGCCAGAGCCCCAGGAGCACAGCCTCCCTGTGCCCTGTCAGGGTCTTGAGCGGGAGAGCGCTGAGCAGCGCGGGCCCTGGCAGCCGAGCCTGCAGCAGGTGCCGGGGCCCTGACTGCAGGCTGCAGCGGAGAGTCCTCCAGGAATGAGGCTGAGGCCGCCCTGTCTCTCCTGGGAGATGTGAGGGGGCTGGCGAGCTGGGGAGCCTCTGAGCTGGAGTTCCAGAGTGCAGAGGAGGCCACCCTGGGGCGGGCTCTGGGAGGGAAGGAACCAGGCCACAGACGTGTCCCCACCCACCAGCACCTGCCTGTGCTGAGGGGCCTCCCCACTACTGCCCCTCGGGGGACCTAACACGAAGGGTCCCGGGAGGGTCTGGGTGGGCTCCTGGAGGAGGCTGTGGAGGACACAGCCCTGTCAGGGTCCCGAGGACCACAGGAAACCCCTCCGGCTGGCAGAGCTGGCAGAGTCCTGCGGGTGGGGCTGTGGCCCCCAGCTGGGCACCGATGTCGGGAGTCCAGGGTGGGGTGCATGTGAGGACAGAGGCCTGGGATGGTGAGAACCAGACAGGAAAGCATTCCTGACCCCCTAGCGTGTTCCCAGCTGCTGGGGGCCCCAGGGGGAGACTGAGGGAGCCCACGTCAGGGGACTCTCCCTGCGCACGCTGGGCCTCCTCCTTCCTGGGGCCCACGGCCACTCTGGGGAGTTTGTGTGACCATGCTGACAAGGCCCCCCAGCCTGCAGCTCCCTCAGGTGGGGGCTGAAGGTCGGGGGCAGCCATGTAGCCCCTGAGGCCTGCTAGGAGTGAGACGCTCTTCAGGGCTCTGCGCTCAGCCCTTCTCAAAGTGGGCCGACCTGGTTCAGCCTCAGCACACAGGTGAGTGGGAGTGTGTGTGGCCTCTGACCCACTGTGCTTCCTGGCTGGCCTCAGCGTTTCTGACTCTCATGGCTTCCCTGACACCAAGCCCTTGTGAAGGAAGGTCTCCCATTTAACAAAAAGAGGGCTGAGGCTGGCAGGGTGCCTCACCTAGGATGCCAGTCACGCAGGAGGCTGAGGCAGGAGGATCAAGTTTGAAGCCACTCTGAGCATCTTGGAGAGACCACGTCTCAACAGAAAACACAAAGAGGGCTGGGGTTAGCTCAGGAGAAGAGCACCGAGGTCCCAGCCAGGGCCCTCCCCACCCTGACAAGGCGGAGGAGCCGAGGGGAGAGGGACCCAGGGCAGGGTCCAGGCCGAGGCTGCCCTGGGACGGGAACACACCATGAGCTTGGTGCTCAAGGACTTGGGGTTGGGAACACTGCTCCCCTAATAATCACCAGGCTCCCTGCAGTTAACTCTGGGGGAGGAGGAACAGGGATTGGAGGAGAGAGCACCTGGCCCTCTGCACCAGGCACCCCAGCTGTGCTGCTGCCCTGCAGCCACTCAGGGTCCCTCTCCCTCCCCAGGGGCCCAGGCACCTCAGCCTCCTCTAGAACCCAGCCCCGGGGACCTCTGTGGGGAGGCATGCTGGTAACCAGGACTGCCCCGCTCTGTCGCACTGGGAACCTGGGCTGCCTGTGGTGGAGGGGCAGACTCTGCCAGGGCACAGGTGGCCCTGGCTGAGGAGCCCTAGGGACAAGGAGAGATTCAGGTCCTGCACTGGGCATGCTTCCCACCTGCCAATGAGGACCTCACAGGAGCCCGAGGGACTCCTGTCAGTTCAAAACCTGGTACAGCGTGTCTGGGTGGGTTCCAGCAGGGCCAGCCTCCAGGTGATGTGCACCTGCAGGGAAGGGCTGGAGAGGAGAGGGGAGAAGGGGAGGCCAGGGTGAGAGACCAGGCCTGGGGTCCCTTTGGAGAACGGGGGGCACTGAGGCACTGGCTCCTGTAGGGACTGAATGGGAAACTGAGGCTCTGTGACCCAGCCTCCACAGTGAGATGGGGACCCCAGCCCTGACACCTGCTACAGGACCCCAAACCAGTGATTCCTCAACTCAGGGACAACAGGGTGAGACAGAATGTGACCCAAGCTCTTCAGGTCTCTGATTGCAGCCAGTGGAGGCCAAGGTCACTAGGTCCAAGGAAAGGTTAGACTGGGGGACACAGACAGTCCTGAGGGCCCCACACCCTCTGAAGCCACTGGGGCATGAGCAGCTGTGCTGCCCCTCCCCCAAGGCATTATGACATCACAAACGTCAGGGGGAGAAAGAGAGAGGCTGGGCAGAGCCCAGCACACTGCCTGGAGACTGTCCCCAGACAACATGGGGAGCGGACACTGAGGCAGGGATGCAGGGAGGAGGCCACAGGGCCACAGATCAGCACCATCCTCACCTCAGAACAGGAGAGATCACGGAGGCTCCATGCACATGAGGACTGAGGACACTGATGGTCCAGGGGGCACCCAGAAGCCCACCGAGGTGAGTCACTGCTGGGATCTCTGGATGAGGGACCAATATGAGAGAGGACTCGGACCACTGTGGATCTAATGGGTGAGCCACCACTCCTACGAGGGCCCAGACTTCTCTGGGTCCTGTCCCTCTGTGCCACTCCTCTCCTTGGCTCAGTGTCCTCTGGGTCCTGTGGGTGAGCGCCCCTCACCTAGCAGTGCCCAGTCTTCTCTGGGTCCACTCCTGTTCCAGTCCCCCTCCTTGGCTCAGTGTCCTCTGGGTCCTGTGGGTGAGCGCCCCTCACCTAGCAGTGCCCAGTCTTCTCTGGGTCCACTCCATCTGTTCCAGTCCCTCTCCTTGGCTCAGTGTCCTCTGGGCCCTGTGGGTGAGCAACCCTCAAGGAAATCTCCTCTGGTCTCTGGGTCCTCTCTATGGGCTCCCCTCACTCACCATGCCTCAGTGCCCTCCTTGTCCTGGTGTTCAGCATCCCTCTCAGACCATGGCTTATTGTAGTCCGTGCCCATGGCCCTTGGCTTGTTTAGGGAACAACATGTGATTCACAGTTTCTGCAACGCATGTTCACAATGGTGCCTCTGGAGAGTGTCCGGGTGGACAGTACTGATGAACTTGGGAGACATCTGCATGTTGCTCATTCCAACCTTGGTTGGACATTACTTCTGCATTTGGGACCTCCTTCTCACAATGCGGGAACCACAAACTCTCACCTGAGCCTACCCTGAGCATCTGGGTCCATCACCCATTGTCCTGAATTTCCACAACTTGCCCATGTCACTGTCCTCTCTGGAGGACTGAAACATGCCCAGGAGTTTGAGGTCCCTGTCAGCAGAGAATGAAAGTCAAACTCCGATCTTGTCAGGTTCTTCTTTGACATGCAAGTGACCACTCTGTTCTCAGCAAGGACACCCTGTGGAAGAGGAGGCACAATTCCCAGCTTGACAGGAGTGTGTGACATGTGGCCAGGGCAACATCACAAGATGAATGTGGACATCTGAAGAGCAGTGAAAGGACAGCTGTCCACGCATCACTAGAGTAACTGATACATTGGTTTGGGGGGTTCTCTCTAAAAGATTCCAAGACTCTGAGTCTTGTGAGAGAGCGCTCCTCACCTAACAGTGCTCAGATGTCTGTAGGTCCTGATCTTCTGCTCCACTTCCCCTCCTTGTCTCAGTGTCCTCTGGGTCCTGTGGGTGATCACCCCTCACCTACCAGTGCAGAGTCCTCTCTGGGTCCTGTCCATCTGCTCCACTCCTCTCGTAGGCTCAGTGTCCTCTGGGTCCTGTGGGTGAGCGCCCCTCACCTAGCAGTGCCCAGTCTTCTCTGGGTCCACTCCTCTTCCACTCCCCCTCCTTGGCTCAGTGTCCTCTGGGTCCTGTGGGTGAGTGCCTTTCACCTAGCAGT
>JAJEJO010051080.1:64101-120060 GCA_020662805.1 Glaucomys volans | reverse complement strand
CACACACACACACACACACACACACACACACACACACACCTAGCACTCCTTCCAATATTTTCTGTTTCAGTAATTCTGCTATCAGTCCTCCCTGACACCTCCCTCTGCCTCATTCCCCATATCCAGTCATCACCAAATAGGGCTAATCATACTGCTTTCTAAAATATCTCCACATCCCTTTTCTCTACTACACTGCCTTAGACCCAGTGGCCACCACTGTTCTCCTGAAGTACAGTAGCCATCTCTTAAAATACCTTCCAAAAGGTATCCTTGTACCCTATCTAGACCAGCTTATATCTGTTTTCCACACTGCAACTTAGATGAAATTTTTAAGAGTCTGACCACATCACCTGCCTTTCTCCTATAATCCCTAACTGCAAACTTTCTGACAACTTCCCATTACTGTTTAGACATTGGCTGCCATTCATGTGTCATATAAGCTATTTCATAACCTGGTGTCTGCCTATCTTCCACTCTAGCCTCTTGTGGAAGCACTGCTTCCTCACTCCAGTCTGCTATAGTCAAACTATAACTTCCCTGAGTTATGTTCTTTTTTTGACCACAACTTTTGTGCAAGTTATATCCTCTTCCAGGAGTTCTTGTCCCACCTCCCTGTGTCTAGTTAATTCTTAAGTATCCTTCAAATCTCAGCTCTGCTGTCTCTTCCTTACAGAAGACTTCCACCTAGGTCAGCATTCTTTTTATATATTCTCAGAGAATATGTTTCTCTCGTTTAGCACTTACTTCAGTTCATATTTCACAAGAATTTGTGTGATGACATTAAATTCTGAAACCAGGGATTGAGTCTATTCATGTTCACCGTTGAGTCACCAGTGATAGTGGCCTAGCATGTGGCAGGCAGGCACTCTGCTGTTTGCTCACTGAAGCTTGCATTGCCATCATTTACCCTTCTCGTAGCCATTAGTGATAAAGAGTTGTCCTAGAATTGATAGAGGTTACCTGAAAGTGGTTTGAGAAGTTGCCAGTGGGCAGTCAATGTAAATTACCCAAATCCAAATGGAACATAGACTTACCTGTTATATAGTACACATTTCTTAACTCAATTCAGGTCCTGTGCATTCACATTTTTTTCAGGTAAGCTACTCTGGAGCACAAATTGCTGTAGGATTCGAAGATGGGGTTGTTCGAATTCTTGAACTTTATGATCCAAAAGGGCTCACAGTTTTTGCAGGACGGAAAAAAGTTCCAGATGTTGATATTTATTTGAAACAAGTTTTCAAACCCCATACTGCTCAAGTCACTGCTTTAGCTTATGAACGTGATGCAGAAGTTCTAGCCACAGGGGTAAGCTGAAGACTTTCTCCTGTTTCCCATTGAAACGTCAAGGTTAACCTTGCCTTATAAGTCCACCTACTTGATTGTGCCTTACTGAAATTAACTATCTAAGAATATATTTATAGTTTGCTTTCATTGTATTCGTGTTCTTTCAGTGTACTCTGTGTATAACATTTAAGATATCCTTACCAATTTGTAAACACTACTCAATTTAGTTCTATATTTATTTTAAATGAACAGAAAATTTCAACTACTAGATGAATTATTTATAAATCAGCATTTTATAGTGTGGGTACATTCTTAAATAGAATTACCATTGCTGAGTTTGTAGCTTAGTGGTAGAGCACTTGCCCAATATTCATAAGGCCCTAGGTTCAATCTCCAGGATTGCAAAAACACAGTTGAACTGGCATAAATGAAGAGAATAACTGGAAGTTTTTCATGCATTAAAATGTGAGCAAGGCTTGGGTTGTAGCTCAGTGGTACAGTGCTTGCCTGACATGTGTGAGGTATTGGGTTTGATTCTCAGTACTACACCTAAATAAGTAAATAAAAAATAAAGGTTCATCAACAACTAATAAAAATATTTAAAAAAAAGATGTGAGCATATGCATTATAGAACTATTTGTGAATTGATTACTATACAAGTGTGGTAATCAAATTTTCAGAACCACACACTAGAACACATGGGGAGATAAAGCAAATATTTGAATAATTTCTTCAGAATAATCTGAGATATAAGACCAATTTATGTATAAGTATTCAGTCTATATCACATTTACCATTAAATGCTATTCATGTTCTATGAACTAAATTTCATAGTAATATAAATTTGTTGGGTATACCTCTCTTAGAGTAAAGATCGCACGGTCTTTTTTTTCGAAGTGGAAAAGGATTATAAGCCAATTGGTTATATTAACACCCCTGGACCTGTTTGCCAGCTAACATGGTCTTCAATCTTACATGTAAGTCATTATTATTTTTCCTCAAGTTCTTTTTTTTTTTTTTTTTTGTACTGGGGATTGAACTCAGGGGCACTCGACCACTGAGCCACATCCCCAGTCCCATTTTATATTTTTATTTAGAGACAGGGTCTCACTGAGTTGCTTAGGGCCTCGCTAAGTTGCTGAGGCTGGCTTTGAACTCGCAATCCTCCTGCCTCAGCCTCCCAAGTGCTGGGATTATAGGTGTGTGCCACCGGGCCCGGCTTTTCCTCAAGTTTAAATCTCAATTACTACATGTGTTTTAATCAGCATTTTTGTTGCTGTGACCAAAAGATAGACAAGAATAATTTGAGGAGGAAAAGTTCATTTTGGGGCCCAGGATTTCAGAGGTCTCAGTTCGTAGAAGGCTGGCTCCATTCTTCAGGGCTTAAGGTGAGGCAGAACATCATGGTGGAAAGGTGTGGCAGAAGAGAGCAGCTGAACATTGCACCAGGAAGCAAAGACAGCCCAAGATCAGCTCACAAAATATCTACCCAAAGGCATGCCCTCACCCCATTACCCACCTCCTCCTGTCACACCCTACCTCTCTACAGTCACTACTCACTACTCAGTTAATCCCTTTGAGGGGATTAGTGTGCTGATTAGGTTAAGGTTTTCATAACCCAATCCATTCATCTCTAAACTCTCTTGCATTGTCTCACACATGAGCTTTTGGGGACATCTCATATCTAACCACAGAAACATGGTGAGGTTATCTTGTAGCTAGAGAATAGTGGGTGGAATTATTAGCCCTGCCCCTTGGTTATCCTGTGAGGGCCCAGGAATATGGTGACAGAAATTTCAGATGACTTGGTCTGTTGAGCATCACTCAAGACCTCTCTGCTCTCCTCATCACCTCCTTCTCTTCCACATTCTTAATTAAGTGTCCAGGACCTATTATAGTTCAGATGTGAGCTGTCCTCCATCACATGTGAGACAATGCAGGAAAGTTCAGAGGAGAAATGATTGGGTTATGAAAACCTCAACCTAATCAGTGTACTTATCCTCTCATAGGGATTAACTGAGTAGTGACTGTAGAGAGGGTGTGACAGGAGGAGGTGGGTCATGGGGGGGCATGCCTTTGGGGTATATATTTAGGCCCTAATGAGTGAAGCATCATGATTGATGTTTTGTGTCACCCAGAACTATGGAATCTGTTGACCTCTGAAACCATAAGCCAAAATAAAACTTTCCCTATTCTAATATTTCCTATAGAGTCTTTTGGACACAGGGACAAAAATATGACTAAAACATCAAATGTCAATTATACTTAAATAAAGCTGTCTTAAAAAGAAATTTCCTAAATGTAAAATAAATTATTCAATCTTGATTTTTTAGCCTGACAGTACTTTACTGATTCTCTGTGAGAATGGCTATGTTCTTGAAGCTCCATGTCCAACCATTAAGGAAGAAGAGGATGATCATGATGTAGTTTCCTATGAAATCAGGGATATGTGCTTAAAATGTTTCCATTTCACAAGTGTCAAATCTAAAATTCTGGTATGTGATATTTCTTGAAGCATTATCTCCTAAAATTTTCTCTCTCATTAGGATATAAACTATCCTGTATCAAATGCTGGGGGAATACAAAGAAAACCAAAGCAAACCCTGACCTTAAGGAGCTTATAATCTGGTAGGGAAGCAGCTATTAGAAGGTAGTAGTGAATAGACGCTGCAATCAAAGTAGTATCTACTAGGAGGACCAAAGAAGGAATTTTGAGGATAGAAGATGCTGATGTAAGAGTGGGAGGAGTAGGAGGAGGTCAGATATGGTTGCATGGAAGGTGACCTCTAATACTTAGAAAATGGAAAGCATTTTGAAAAGTTGAAGTGGAGAGGTGACATTAAAGAGCAGGCAAACATCCTGAAGGAAGGCAGAGCTGCGAGTGCTTTCAGGGTTCTCAGGAGATGAAGCATGGACTGGTTAAATGGAGGAATGCAGTTTGTGGAGGGACATGGTCAAAGTCTGTGACCAGAGAGCCTGGAGTACCTTCAGTGCCAGCCAAGGCATTTCAGTTTAGATCATTGGGATTATTGTGAGAGTTTGGGAGGATATTGATGTGGTGAGAGCATTTGAATTAGGAAGACAATACTGAGGGATGAACAAAAGACAGACTTAAAAGATGGGGAGGAGGGACGCTAATGTTGGGGGCTTTTTCAATGACTGGTGGAACGACAATGAGGACCCAAATCACAGTATTACTAAAGCTGGAAATAACTTTTCTGGTGGACTATTTTAGTCCATTTACATCCTGCATTCATAGTAACAGGCTCTGAGAGAAAACTATGTTTATTACAAAATCATTTCTCTAAACCAACAATGGGGGTTAAAAGAATATTCCCACAATGATTATTATTTTTAAACGTTATTGCTTGTCTCATCAGAGCTGTGAGCCTTTCTAGAACCCTGTGTTCCTTCTACTCTGTTTGGCATTCTTTCTCGATGGTGTGAGTGTTGCAGTGGTTGTGATATCTACTTCATGTCTCTTTTAAAAGAGATCAATAGAAATTGAAAAGAGAGAAAAGCAAAAGGAGTTGAAGGCAAAGGAAAGGGAAGCAATGAGGAAGAAGCTAATAGAGGAGATGGGAGAAGATGCAGCAAAAGAATTGCAGGAAGAGGAGGAAGAGGAAGAGGAAGAGGAGCCCTTGCCTGAGATCTTTATTCCACCGAACCCCTCTCCTATCCTCTGCGGCTTCTACTCCGGGCCAGGGAAGTTCTGGGTTTCCTTGGTGAGTAACAATGCAATGATTTTTACCTCTGCCACATTCCAACCCAGCTTATAATTAATATCACCAAATTCTTACTTTCTTATTCATATGTTGTTTTATTCATTAATTTCTATTAAAGCTGTGAGTGTTGACAAATGAATGTTAGCTCCATTGTTTTAATATCATCTTATCTCTTTTATACGTCTACTTTTTCTATCTGCTGTTTTCTGTGACAGGCATACATGTTTGAGGCAGGTCAAAGGGAATAAGGGTCAAGGAAGAAGGGCAAAGGGTTAAGGGGTTTTTTAGCTGAGTCTGTTGTTTTTCACTTCTGCAAATAATAGGTTTCATGGCAGCACTAGCCAAAACTTTTGCTGATATCCTATTACAACTATGCGGGATGGCATATGGAAGTGTAGAAATATGAACATTTTATTCTATCTTTTAAAAAATTTGTTGTAATTAGTTATACATAACAGTAGAATGCACTTTGACACATCATATGCAAATGGAGCATGACTTCTCATTCTTCTGGTTGTACAGGATGTAGAATCACATTGGTCATGTAGTCACATATGCACATAGGTTAATAACATCTGATTCGTTCTACTACCCTTCCTACCCCCTACCCTTTCCCCTCCCCTCCCTTCACTCCCCTCTACCTAATCCAAAGTAACTGTTTTCCCCTAGCCCCCTCCCCTTGTGCATTAGCATCTGCATATCAGAGAAAACATTTGACCTTTAGTTTTTTGGGATTGGCTTATTTCACTTAGCATGATCCAGATCCATCCATTTATCTCAAATGCCATAATTTCATTCTTCTTTAAGGCTGAGTATATTCCATTGTGTATATATACCACATTTGCTTATCCATTCATCTGTTGAAGGGCATCTAGGTTGGTTCCATAGCTTAGCACTAGTGAATGGAGCTGCTATAAACATTGATGTGGCTGTGTCATTGTAGTATGCTGATTTTAAGTCCTTTGAGTGTAAATTGAGGAGTGGGATAGCTGGGTCAAATAGTGGTTAAATTCCAAGTTTTCTGAGGAATCTCCATATTGCTTTCCACAGTGGTTGCACCAATCTGTAGTCCCACCAGCAATGTATGAGTGTACCTTTTCCCCACATCATTGCCAATATTTACTGTTGCTTGTATTCTTTTTATTTTTTCCTTTTTAATTTTAATTTTTTTTATTTTTCATACAGGTATATTGGGTAATAATCTCTATCTCATTCTACCATCCTTCCCATCCCCACTGCCCCAACCTGTCCCATCACTCCCCTCTGCACAATCCAAAGTTCCTTTATTCTTCCCTACCTCCCACCACACTATGGATCCGCATCCACTTATCAGAGATGACATTTGGTCTTTCGTTTTTTTGGAATTGGCTTATTTCACTTAGCATGATATTCTCTAATTCCATCCACCTGCAAATGCCATAATTCCATTCTTCTTTAAAGCTGAGTAATATTCCATTGTGTGTATGTACCACATTTTTTTATCCATTCATCTGTTGAAGGGCATCTAGGTTGGTTCCATAGTTTAACTATTGTGAGTGAAGCTGCTATAAACATTGATGTGGCTGCCTTACTGTAGTATGCTGATTTTTAGTCCTTTGGATATAAACTGAGGAGTGGGAGAGCTGGGTCAAATGGTGATTCCATTCCAAATTTTCTGAGGAATCTCCATACCGCTTTCCACAGTGGTTGCACCAATCTGCAGTCCCACCAGCATTGTATGAGTGTACCATTTTTCCTGCATCCTCACCAACACTTATTATTGCTTGTATTCTTGATAATTGCCATTCTGCCATTCTGGGGTGAGATGAAATCTTAGTTTTGATTTGCATTCTCCAATTGCAAGAGATGATGAACATTTTTTTTCTTTTTTTTAATATTTTTATTGATTCATTGATGATGAACATTTTTTATATGTCTGTTGATTGATTGTATTTCTTCTGTGAAGTATCTGTTCAGTTCCTTAGCCCATTTATTGATTGGGTTATTTGTTTTTTTGGTGGCCAATGTTTGAGTTCTTTATATATATCCTGGAGATTAGTGTTGTATTTGAGGTGCAGGCAGTGGGCAGCAAGCAAGCAGTGGGTGGCAACCTTGCAGAGAACAGTATTTCCTCTGCTTGAATCCCAAGCCACAGAGCTACAAGGAATGCAGCCTCCCTCTAGTCCTCCACCTTGAATCAGATATTTATATCATTCTTAGTCTTTTGACCTTCACACTGATTACCATAGTGGTTGTACTAATTTACAATCCCACTAACAGTGTAAAAGTGTCCCTTTTTCTCTGCATCCTCTCCAGTGTTTGTTATTGGTTGTGTTCTTGATGGCTGCCTTTCTGACAAATATGAGATGAAACCTCAGTGTAGTTTTGATTTGCATTTCCTTAAATTGATAATGATGTTGAAAATTTTTTTCATAAGTTTATTGGCCATTTGTATTTCTTATTTTGAGAAGTGTCTAATTCATATGGCTGCTTGTTAATTGGGTTTTTTTGGCATTTTTTGACTTCTTTATATATTCTAGATATTAATCCTCTGTTAGAAGAGTAACTCGCGAAGATTTTCTCCCATTTTGTAGGTTATTTCTTCATCTTCTCAATTGTTTCCTTTGTAATGCAGAAGCTTTTTAATTTGATGACATCCAGTTATTAACTTGGCATTATTTCCTGAGCTTTGGGGGTCGTAATAAGAAAGTCATTGCCTGTGGGGTGTTTGGACCCTATGTTTTCTTTTAGGAGTTACATAGTTTCTGGTCTAATTCCTAGGTCTTTGATCCATTTTGAGTTGATTTTTGTGCAGGGTGAGAGATAAGGGTCTAGTTTCATTCTTCTACAAATGGATAACCAGTTTTCCTAGCAGTTTTTATTAAAAAGACAGTGCATTCTCCAGTGTATTTTTTGGCACCTTTTTCAAGGATCAGATGACTGTGGATGTGTGGGTTTGTCTGTGTCTTCTGTTCTCTTGGTCTATGTGTCTGTTTTTATGCCAGTACTGTGCAATTTTTGTTACTATAGTTCTGTAGGACAATTTTAAGTCAGATATTATTGTGCCTCTAGCATTGTTTTTTTTTTGTCTTAGAATTTCTTTGACTATTCTGGCTCCTTTATTCTTCCAAATGAATTTTAGGATTTTTTTTCTAGTTCTGTGAAGAATGTTATTGGTATTTTGATGAGAATTGCATTGAATCTGTATTTTACTTTTGGTAATATGGTCACTTAATCACAGAATATTAATTCTGCCAATTCATTTTTATTACCGCTTATATCTCATTGCTAGTTATTGGTCTTTTAGGTTTTCTATGTCCTCTTGATTCCTCTTGATGCCAATTCATGAATGTGGGTGGTCTTTCCACATTCTTCTGTCTTTTCAATTTCTTTCTTCAATATTCTATAGTTTTCATTGTAGAGGTCTTTTTGACCTTGGTTAGATTTAGTCTTAGGTTTTTTTTTTAGGCTATCTTGAATAGAATTGTTTGATTCGTTGTTGATATATAGGAAAAGCTATTGATTTTTCTAGTTGATTTTGTAACTTACCACTTTGCTGAATTTGTTTATTAGCTCTAACAGTCTTTTGATAGAGCTTTTTGTATCTTCTATGTATAGGATCATATCATCTATAGTGATAATTGGATGTCTTCCTTTCTATTTTTATCCCTTTTAATTTTCTTCTCCTGCCTAATTGCTCTGGCTAGAATTTCTAGTAGTATATTAAATAGGAGTGGAAAGAGTGGCCATTCTTGTCTTGTTCCAGATTTTAGAAGAAATGTTTTCAGTTTTTCCCCGTGAGGTTGGTTTGGGGTTTTTCAGATATAGCTTTTATGATGTTGAAGTAGACTCCCTCTATCCTTAGTTTTTTAGTGTTTTTATCATGAGTGGGTGCTGAATTTTTGTCAAATGCTTTTTCTGCATCTATTGAGAAGATTAAGTGATTTTTGTCCTTAATTCTACTTATGTGATGAATTACATTTATTGATTTGCATATGTTAAATCATCCTTGCATCTCTGGGATAAAACTTCCATGGTCATGATGTACAATCTTCTTACTATGTTGTTGTATATGATTTGCTAATGTTTTAATTAGGATTTTTACATCTTAGTTCATCAGGGATATTGGTCTGTAGTTATCTTTCCTTAATGTGTCCTTATCTTGTTTTGATATGATTGTGATACTGGCTTCATGCTGGAATTTGAAAGTGTTCCATCCCTTTTTATTTCATGAAATAATTTGAGGATCATTAGGATTATTTCTTCTTTAAGAGTCTGGTAGAATTCAGTGGAGAATCCATCTGGTCCTGTACTTTCGTTTATTGGAAGAGTTTTTATTACTGCTTCTATCTCATTGCTGGCTATTGGTCTCTTTAGGTTCTCTATGTCCTCTTGATTCAAATTTGGCAGGTCATATGTGTCTAGAAATTTATCCATTTCTTCCATGTTTTCCAATTTATTGGAGTATATGTTTTCTAAATAGTCCATAATGATCCTCTGCTTTTCCATGATGTCTGTGCTGATTTCTCTTTTTTCATTTCTCATTTTATTATTTTGTCTTCTCTCTTTTTCTTTGGGTTAGCCTGCCTAAGGGCTCATCAATCTTGTTTATGTTTTCAAAGAACCAGCTCTTTATTTCATTGATCCTTTGTATTGATTTTTAATTCTCAATTTCATTGATTTCAGCTCTGATCTTAATTCTTTCCTTCCTTTTACTGGTTTTGGAATTGATTTGTTTGTTTTCAAGGGCCTTGAAATACATCATTGGGATGTTTATTTGGAATCTTTCTGATTTTCTTATTTAAGCCCTCATAACTATAAACCTTCTTCTTGAAACTGCCTTCACAGTGTCCCAGATTTTCTAGTATGTTGCATCCCTATTTGCAGCTACCTGTATGGCTGAACCTGAGAAACTGGCAAGGGGCAAGGGGGATTAAAGAAATCACACACACACAGATATTGAGAAGCAAGCTGGGATCAGGTGGAATGCTGCATGCTGATGGGGAAACAGTGTTTAAAGAGCGGTTCCAGCAAGTTTATTTATGTATGATGTCATAATCAAAAAGTTAAAGATGATAGAGGCATTATTCTTTGTGCACAAGAAAGTCACAGGACTAGAAACATTTATGCTGTTTTCTCACTGCTGCAATGTGCAATGTTAGGAGCTTTGTGCAGGACTCAAGAAGCCTATTGTCTAAAGTTACTGTTAAACAGGCAGGCTCAGGAGTAGCAGTGCTGGTGAAACACTGTAGTATCTTGCTCTGTTCAGAATCCTCTGTCCCTAATTCTATCCCTGATTCTGTCCCTGGGAGCAGGCATTTGAACTCAAAGTTATGAACTAAAGAATTTCATGACAGGCACAGAATTCTCCCTATTAACTGAGGCCACCATCAACGGGGCAGTTTTCAATGAGCAGAATCCACAGAAAAATTCCTAGGAGCAGCATCAACTCTGTCCAGGGATCAGTTCAAGCAATGATTCATTCTCTTTTCTTGACAATTGTCCTCATTTGAGTCTGAGAATTTTTAAATTTCTCCCCTGATTTCTCCTATCACCTATTTGTCTTTCAAAAGTGTATTGTTCAGTCTCCATGCATTCATATAGTTTCTGTATGGTTTTGACACATTGATTTCTAATTTTATTCTGTTATGATCTGATAAGATTAAAGAAATTATATTAATTTATTTGTATTTACTAAGAGTTGTTTTATAGTCCAAAATAGAGTCCCTTTTGGAGAAGGTTCCATGAGCTATTGAGAAGAAAGTGTATTCAGCTGTTGTTGGATAACAGGTATTCTATAGATACCTGTTAAGTCCATTTGACTTATAATATTTTTCAGGTCCAAAGCTCATCCAGACTGAGTTCATGTCTGGATGACTTATCTATTGGTGAGATAGGTGTGTTGAAATTACCTAGTAATTTTGTACTGGGGTCTGTCTGAGGCTTTAATGAGTAGTTGCACCCATGTTTGGGGCATAAATATTTGCTATCATTATGTCTTCTTGTTGGATTGTTTCCTTTATCAGTATGAAGTGACATTCTTTGTTTCTTCTAATTAATTTTAGTTCAAAATCTGCTTTGTCAGAGAACAGTGACTCCTGCTTGCTTTTGACATATCAAATTTCACCCTTTCAAAATGGGGTGCATATGCACAGTAAAATATTACTCAGCCTTAAAGAAGAATGAAATTATGGCATTTTCAGGTAAATGGATGGAACTAGATACTACCATCCTAAGTGAAATAAGCCAATCCCCCAAACCCAAAAGACAAATGTTCTCTCTGATATGTGGATGCTTATTCACAATAGGTCAGGGGGAGGAGTGGAGGTTCACCAGATTGGATAGAGGAGAGTGGGAGGAAGGGAGCGGGGGTTGGGAATGGGAAAGACAGTAGAGTGAATTGGACATAACTTTCCTATGAAAGTTTTGAATACACAACCAGTGTAACTGCGTGTCATGTACAACCACAAGAATGGGAAATAATATTCTATGTATGTATGATACATAAAAGTAATTCTGTCATGTATGAGTAAAAAGAACAAATAAAAAAAAAATTTAAAGATCATCCTTTCATTTTAGCCTGTGGCTATATTGCCTGTAAGGTGAGTGTCTTGCAAGTAACATGTAGTTGGATCTTGTTTTTTAATCTCTTCTGCCAGTCTATGTCTTTTTTTTTTTTTTTTTTGGTACCAGGAATTGAACCCAGGGGCCCTTAACCACCGAGCCACATTTCTAGCCCCACCCCACCTCTTTTTTCTTTTCTTTCTTTTTTAAGACAGGGTCTTGCTAAGTTGCTTAGGGCCTTGCTAAATTGCTGAGGCTAGCTTCTTTGAACCTGCAATCCTCCTGCCTCTGCCTCCTGACCTCCTGGGATTACAAGGTGTGAGCTACCACACCTGGCTAGCCTATGTCTTTTAATTGGAGAGTTGAGATTGTTTACATTCAGTGTTGTTATGGAGAGATGTTTATTAATTCCTGTCATTTTGATTTATTTCTAATGTTTAATTTGGTTCTCACCTGCTTAGTTACTCTTCAAATGAGATTTGTTCATTTTTGAGCTCTGGGTTTGTTTTTGATTTCTTCTGTGTGGAATATTTATTTCAGTAAGTTCTCTACTACTGGTTTAGTAGTGAGGAATTCTTTTAGTTTCTGCTTATCTCGTAAGTGTTTATTTCTTCTTCAATTTTGAAGGATAGCTTTGCTGACTATAGCCATCTTGGCTGACATTCTCTTTCAGGACTTGGGACACATCATTCCAAGCCTTTTAGAGTTTGTGTTAAGAAATCAGAAGTAATTCTAATTGGCTTGCCTCTAAATGTGACCTGATGTTTTTCTCTTGAGGTTTTAAAAATTTTATCCTTGTTCTGCATATTAGGCATTTTAATTTTAATGTGTTATAGAAAGGTTCTTTTTTATTTTATCTTGTCTATTTAGGGTTCTGAATGCATGCTGTATCTGGATGTCCATCTTATTTCCCTGAAGAGTTTATCTATCCCATTAGCCTGCATCTCATATCCCTCTTCAATTCCAATTATTCTTTAATTTTATCTCTTAGTGTTGTCACAGAGTTCTTGTATAATTTGATGATAGTTTCTTATTTTCTTTTCTTAAGTACTATTAGAGTGTTCAAGGGTAGCCACTTTGTCTTTTAACTCTGAGATTTTTGTCTTCAGCATGGTCTACTCTATTAGAGAGACTTTCAACTGAACATTTTATTTGATTTATTGTGTCTTTCATTGCTAAAATTTTTGTTTGGTTCTTTTTAAATATCTCTATCTCCTTATTGAATTTCTCATTCATATCCTATAATGACTTTCTCAATTCATTCAGTTATTTTTCTGTGTTCTCTTGAAATTCATTGATCATTTTTATAATGATTATTTTGAATTCTTTTTCTGATGTTTTATCTACTTCAATATCTTTGGGATCAGTTGTTGGTGAATTATGAACTTTAGAAGGTGTTGTGTTACCTTGTGTTTTGATATTTCTTGTATTCCTGTTTGGGGTTTTATGCATCAGTGAGGATGGATTTCTCTCCCACTCTCATCAGTAGGCCTTTTTAGGGCACAGCTTTCTCCTGCCAAAGTATCCTAGAGTGATCCAGATTGAGACCTCTCATAGGTGTGGTATCCATAGACTTTGTTTTGTCTGTGGAGTTGGATGACTGTGAGTGGGACCTGAGGGCCCACCCCTAGATGTTCCCACTTGGAATCTGGTTGTTAGTTTGAGTTTTAGTCCCTTCTGTTCTTTGTATTAAAGTATAACTGAAGTTTGAGTGCCATTAATTTGTGTGTGGAGTAAGGTGCATTGTCTTTTGACAGAGTTTAGTTTAGCATCAGAGTCTCTACCGAGAAATTTGTAGTGTCCCTGTAGATTTCCAGCAGCTCACAGAAAAGGAGGAAACAAAAAATAGCAACAACTGATGCAAATCCCATATACAGCATTAAAATAAACAGCTGGTTCCTTCTGTGACTTCTACTACATTAATTACCAGAAAAACAGGTAGGTCAGCATTGGCTAGCAGCAAAAGCAATAAGTAATCCTGAACTAGATCTGATATTAAAGCAAGAGGCAGTTGTCAACTGTGTCCTCCACAGTAGTAAGAATTGCACAACCATAAACTGTGGGAGCAGGAGCTATATAAACAAATTAGTTCTAAAAGATGATAAAAATGTGGTTCATTAAAAGAAAATACGATAGGAAGGTAGAAAAGAATTTACAATGTTCAAAATGTGAACAGAGATAATTCAGAAGAGATGTAGTAGGTGATGGTTATGAGAAAGAAGGAGAAAAATAGGAAGAACAAAGTAAAATGAGAAAGAGAGAAGATAATTGGTGTTAGCAGAAGAAAAAAGGAGAGAGAAACTAACAAACAAAAACAAAATAAACAAGAACCCTAGCCCTCAAAACAAGAACCCTAACCCTCAAAACACAAGGTAAAGAAAAATAACTATATTAAAAATGCTAAAAATGAGAAAAAGTGGAACAAATATGTATATGTATACATGCCCACTAACCAATCAGCATAGAAAGAACACACAAAGACAGAAAAAATGATTATTAATGAAAAATGAAATAATCCTCTCTACTGAGGTGATCAAAAGAGTCTACAAGAATGGATGGTCACTGTCTACGTCCTACTGTCTTTTCCATTTCTTCCTGGGCTGTGTATTGAGAGAGAGAGTAAGGGCTGGGGGTTGTTAACCCCTTACTCTTTTTGCATTGTTCACTGAGCTGCCAGTTGGAGTGGCCTAAAATTGAAGCTGGTTGAAATGGTTCTCAGCTTTCCTTTGCCCCATGTATGAGGTAGGATAGAATGGGAAGTACTGTCCATTGAAGTTATGTCTGCAAAGACCTGATCAATGCATTCCGTGGGTGGGGCTGCTACAGAGTCATACGGGAAGGGTTCCAGTAGTTGGAGCTTAGGTCTATTCACCTAGGGCCTTTCTTGTGTTGTATCTGCTCTGGAGAGATTAGATCAATACATCCCTGTGGCCCTGCAGTTGCTGATCTTTGCTGGGAGTCTGGATCTCAGGAACCTGCCAGGAATTCTATTCATGAGACAGGGGAGCCAATCCTTTACCCACGCTGTTGCCCACCACCAGCCTTCCAAGGCTTAGTCCCTGAATGTATTGATACCTAGCTATTCAGATTCCCTGCCCTCCTCAGCTGGTCATGAGAGCTGCTGGACTCAAAAAAAAATAAGCTGGACTTCCCTTCATTTTTTGGATTTGAATTCCTCTGGGTAAATTCTTCTCTGTGCCTATTTCACTCATGTTCTGCTAAGTAAACTCTAGGCCACACATTGGGCACCTGCAGGAGAGCATGACAATATTTACTATGATCTCCCAGGCTCTGGCAGCAGAGCCTCGAGATGGTTCCTGCCTCAACTCTCTGCTTTCCAGTTGAAAAATACAGAACACCTTTAAATACTGTTCATGATGCATCCTCTAGATCAGCTGAATTCAGGCTGCTTTTCTGATCTTTGGATTTTTTCCATATCAAATTTGTTAATTGTTTTCTCTCTGTGTTATCCCTCTCCTCTGTGGTGAACCAGTGCCACTGGTCGTGTGGCAACTGGCCTGGCTCCAATGTATTCTTTCTTTGTTCCATGCACCTGAGTTTCTGAGTTTCCGTCCAATATTTCTGATACTCTGACTGTCCAATATTCAATTTAGCAAAACCCCTCTTTTACCCACCTCACTGAGAAGCACTTCTTTCTCTTTTTTTCTTTTCTTCTTTCTTTCTCTCTCTCTCTCTCCTAGGAATTGAACCTAGGGACTCATGCTTGCTAAGCAGGTGCTGTACCACTAAGCTACATCTCCAACCCCAACTTAAAACCACACTTGCCTCATGTAAACCTAATTCATTTCCATTACAGTAAATGAGACAACTGTCCATCCAGTTACTAGACCAAAACCCTAAGAGTTATTAAGGATTCTTCTCTTTGCTTTACCTGTTGATATCCATACAACAAAAGTGTGTCTCTTATAAATGGTACATGTTTAGGCTCTTTAAAAAATCATATAGGATAATATTTGTCTTTTAAAATAAAATATCTGTTCTCATTTAATATAATACTGAATGCTTAAATCTATCACATTGCTAACTTACTGCTGTTTGTCATACCAGTTCTAGATTCCTTTTTTCTCCTTTTTTTTTGCCATCAATGGAAGATTAGGTAGATTTTCCTCAAGTTTTCTTCTTCTCCTAGGTGATCAGTTATACACTCTTTTATTACTCCTTTAGTCGTAGGTCTGATAATATGGATTTGACTTAATAAAATTTAATATAGATTTATTCTTTTATCAGTTCCATAGCTTAGAGCATTTTAACACATATTCTTCCCATTTCCTACTCTGCTTTCATTTATTTTATTTTTATATATGTTGCTATTCCTAGAAAATATTTCCTGTTGTTTAAGATTGTCAGTATCACTTTGGTTTTTTACTCTTGCTGTTAATTCCTTTCTGTATCTTTGTAATTGTCTCTTTTTCAGTGATCACTGAGGCTGAGCATCCTTTCATGTGCTTATTGGCTATTGTGTATTTTCTTTGGAGAAATATCAATTCAGGTCTTTCCTATTTTTAATTTGGTCATTTGGGGTTTGTTGTTGAGTTTTAACTCTCCTTAGCTGATTTTAGTTGCTGTTACATCAATCTATTGAATTTTTATTTTCTATTTTTTTATTTTTCAATTCTAGAATTTCCATTTTTCCACATTTTTATAGATTCCAATTGACTTCTAAAATTTTGTATGTTGCTTTTAAATTTCTTAAACATATTAATTTTAGTTATTTTGAAGTCCATTTTGAAAACTATTGCTATATCTTATAATTCTTTATTTCTTCAATCAAGTCTTATCTTTCCTAGCATGTCTACCTATTTTTAATTGAGTGCCCAACCTTGTGTCTGGAACATTGTAGAGCTTCCTTGATTGTTAGTATGTTGCTCTTATCTCCTAGAGATTTAGTTTTGGTTCTGGAAAACAGAAATCCTAGATCACTTTAAATCAACCACTAATTGAGATTACTTGAATTTAGCTTCACTTGCTGTGAGGGCCATTCTATTTCCTGTTCACTCCTATGCCTAGAGTGTTCCACTCCAGGATTTTCAAGTTCTAATGGAAAGTGTATTTACAATGGTCCCTTCTCCTTAAAGGACCCTGGAAATTATTTCCCTCTCCATAAGCCCATGAGACTACAAGATAGCTCTGCTCAGCTTCTTAGCCTCTCAACTGCCACTTTAACTGACAAGTACTTCAGGGAGAAAAGCCATGCCAAATGCCAGGCTTACTACTCTTGGCTTTCCCTCTCTTTTGGGTTTTGCTATTTTCATAGCTCTCCAATGCCTTCACACACCTTTTAAAAATTTTTTTGTTTTGATTATTCTCAGTGGGTTTGGCTGAAGCAATCCAATCTGCCACTGTCAAAAGTGAAGACTTAATTTGATTTTCAGAGGTCATATTTTGTTACCATTTCTTTCTTATTCATTTATTTTTCATAAAGATGTTCTCGCCATTAATTTATTTCCCTTAATTAGGAATCTTTGACTCATATAGACAAAGAAAGCAAATTATAGAGTTGGAGCAATATAGCGCATCCAGATGATCACCTGTTTTTTTAATATATGGATAGATTTTTTCCTAAATAGTCTTTCCTGGAAAATTAAATGTTTGAAGTTACCCAAGATCAAACACTAGCCATGAAAACAATTACCTACAAAACCTGTTACAAAAATTCTATCTATTCCAAATAACACTTGAAGAAATAAAATGGAATTCAGTAGCTAGTCAGAGGTGAAATCTCTCTTGTATTGACTTCTAAGTGGAAACAAATCATCATGAAATATTTATTATTATAATTATATAGCTGCATATAAATGGAAAAGAAATTTTATAGTAAATAGAACTACTCTATAATCACAAATATAGAAGTAGATTTTTTAAATATCTATATTGCTTTTTAAATTTTGAAATAATTGACAAATCCTCACTCACTCATATATGTTACATCCAAATACCACCATCTATGTTATTTATCTTTTCTAGGGTGGCTATGATTCTGGTTTTTTATATCACTGTGAATTTCCCTCATGTGACAAAAAAAGCAATTTCAAAGAACAGAAAGATGAACCTTTTGATTTTCGTTTTCTTGAGAATACAGAAGACAATCCTATCCAAACTATCATTTTCAGGTGTGTAGAATGTCAAAAAGCTTTGAAAAATGATATCCCATTAATTGTCTGTTTTTGTCTATCATGGATATTGTCAATGTTAAAGATCTATCCCAATGAAGAGAAACTGAAACAATTGTGTGGTTAAATTATCAAATGAATCAAAGGTAGTCCTGAAATTATATTCGAACTTCCTTTGCAGATATTCTGTCAGGATTTCTGTTTATGACAATTGAGTTGCATGTATTTAACCTCTGTTACTTAGGAAAATGCTACTGCATGGTCAGATAATTAAGGGTCAGAGTTCCAATGATTCTGGAGAAAATACAAATTGAATCATTAGCTCCTTAATAATTGAGAACTGAGAATATATCATTTTTCTGAAAAACAGCTCCAATTTTCAATTTGACCTTTCTCCACTTTCTCTTTGTATTAATTTCTAAGGGCTTGTAAAATAAAATGCCACATACTTGGTGACCTGAAAAACAGAAACTTATTTTCTCATAGTCTGGATACTGGAGTTCTAGGGCCCAAATGTCAGCTGGTTTGGTTTCTCTTGAAGTCTCTTTTCTTGGCTTGCTAATATCTGCCTTTTGCTGTGTCCTCACTTGGTCTGTCCCATGTGCACGATATCCCTTGTCTCTCTCTGTCGTAATCCTCATTTCTTATAAGGCTACCAGTCAGAATGCGTTAGGGTCCATTCAGAGGTTCTCATTTTAACTTAATTACCTCTTTAAAGACCCTGTCTCACAATCTAGTTACATTCTGAGGTATTTTGGATTAGGGCTTATAGATGAATTTTAGTGATACATAATTCAGTTCATAACACCTTCATTATTCAAATAGTCATTTGTCAATTAATTTAAAATTAAATATTACTTTTAGACTAATAGGAAGAAAAATTTACTTTCTTTTTGCCTCATAGTTTTAGCCAAAATATGATGTTTTGTGGCATGAGAAATGGAGCAGTTAGAGTGTATATCCTAAGTCAGAATGATCTTCTACTAACCAATTTGGACTACTACTGGCACTTCAATATGCATGACAATGATTATGGATGTGTTAAAAGCATGGCAACTAGCTTTGATGACCGTTTCTTGATAACTGCTGGAGCAGATAATAATATCTTTGTTTTCAACGTTTTTTCTGAACTTGAATATCTGAAAATCAGTAAAGCCAAAGTGCCATCTCCCAAGGTATTTATCTAATTAACCAATGAACTAATTAATAACAATGTGAAATTGCTCATGTGCTTTCAAAAAATGAGAACTATTTAGATATATTAACTTTATTATCTAAACTTCCTACCATATTATAATTTTGACTTTATGGTGCTTCTATAATTATGTTAATGGTGTTGAATTCCCCTATTATTAAAGGTATGTAACTTGCAAAAATTTTTTTAAATGTTGATTTTTCTGTATTAATGACTTTTAAATCGCAGTTTCTTCTTTTTCTAAAATGAACAGTATTTTTCAGATATATACTTTGATTTTCATTTATTCATCCACTCATTGCAGGGTGTGTACAGGATGCACATCATAGCGTATGTTTTTGAAAAAGGTTAAAAAATATATCTTTCTTTTTGAAAGTAATAATGTAGATCTTGTTCAAAGATTCTCTATAAATTATTCTCTTCATAGGCAAAATAGATTGTTGGCTTTCTGATGAAGATTGAGGGTACACATCATCAAATTATATTCTTTGTCCTGTCACAGAACCAGAATTTTTTGTTATCGAAGTGGTTCTTTTAGATAAAGTCATTCAGGAACCGTTAGAATTGTTCCTAAAGACCAAGGAAGTGTATTAGAAACACCGTAGTTAAAATTCCTAGGAACATGTTGACTTTCTATCTAACAGTCTATTTCAAAACAACACACAAATAATGTAGGGAAGATATGAGCAGGTTAATTTTCATTTCCTTTAATAGCAGCAAAATTTGGAATATGGGCCATGTTTAAAGAGGGTCCAACTCCAAGAGAGGAATTACACAGGGAAAGTATATAAACAAGAAGAAAATTTTTATTTTTCTACCTAATGTCAGCTCTCCCTATAGAGACCTATATTGGATAGAAAAAAATCATTCCACAATTTGAATAATAGTGTCCTATTATTTATGACTGCAGTCAATATTTTTTATATCATTGAAGTTGACTCTGCTTTTAAGAAGGCAAAATCAGAAAAAAATGAAGTAATTTTTCAAAAACCCACAAGAATCATTTTAGCCCTGCAGAAGTACTTTAGGACACTGAGAGTCCTTAAAAGTACAGATGCCTGAACCCCACCCAAGAACAATTAAATTAACTGAAGGTGAGACCTAGACATTAGTATTTTATAAAATGTCCTCCACTTCGTTCTAATGTGCAACCAAGTTTGAGAACCTTTTGGAACTGTTGGAAGCACCTTTGTTTAACTCAACTGTACTGTAGACAACTGGGACTAGGAGACAGTTGGCTGAGCATCAGTGTTAAAGCTTGGTACATGGATATTAGAGTACCAAGGAACTTAGCTCTTGGTGGTAAAAGAATAAAAAATAAATTCAATATATGTATGTTTTGAATGATTAAGGAATGATTTATTAGCCGTCACTGGCTCTTATATTAGTTGACTTCACTTTTACTAAAGTCACAAACCTTGACTTCCATAGAAATATATAGATCTGTGTTTCATATACATAAATATGGTATGTTTACATGTCATATGTATGAAGACTATAATAAAGCAATTTGATCAAAAAAGGTCTTTATTTCTTTATAAAGAACAACAGGAAAACAGACCCATCTGCTATAAAAGAGAACAGAGAATAAAAAAGTGTTCAGCTTTACTGAAAAACTGATAGCAAATTAAGACTCATTTGTTTGCTGGGTTACAACATTTTAAAATATATTATCTAGAAATTTTTGGTGTGTATTTGCTATTAATAATGCATTATTAGCTCATGTGGATGAGCAATTAACATTTGGAGGGGGCAACTGTGGTGATATTAACATTTTTGCAAAAACACAGAAACAAATAAATTTAGTCAACATAATTTTTCCCTTAGTTTGTTTTGTGTAAAACTATTTTTTAGACCTATACTTGTTAGAAATTAGCAGGTAAAAAACCTTCAATTAACTTTTCATAGATATTTTGAGGGAAATATACAATTTTAAAGGGCTAACATTTTATTTTCCTGCCTACAGTTTGGAATTGAAACAGAGCCATCCCCAGAAGATATTGAAGATCCCAAGGCCTATAGGTATGGGAGTTTTTGATAAATATTGCTTAGATATGATTTTTTTTTTTTTGCAAAACAACATTTTACAGAAGTTGACCAAGCTAAGTAAATTTCCAAATTACTGATTTTATCTTCTGCTGTTTCTGTCTCCTAACATGTTATTCTTTTGAATTTTTATTTTTAGTATTGAGAATGCTAGGAAAAAAAGAGAACATGACAAGTTAATGAAAGAAATGGAAGAATTAAAAGCTGGAAAAAGAGAACAAATCCGTGCTTTGAGGAATGAATTTTGGAAACTATTAGAAATGAACAAAGAATTACCAAAGCATATGCAATTTAAAAGGACAGTAAGTCTAAGTAAATTTTTAATAACATGCAATTTCTGGATCAAGACTACTATTTTGCCAACCAGATGGAACATAAAAACCATCTTTAAACTTTCCTTTTATCTGGCTGATCAAAGTATTTGCAACCACTCAACTACTATAAACCTTGTTTGATTTGGAAGCAGATAAGTCTCTTTATATAATACAAAGTTTACTACTGGATTCAGGTGTCTCATATGTGCTTTATTTGTTTATTGCTTGGTACCAAAATAAAATATCAAGTCGGGGTTTAATTTGGCTATCAACCCTTATTGTACCTAGTCAAACTATCTGTTGAGTAGAAACATGTATGTTTTAATACTTTGTGGTTCCATTTCTATATGTTTATGAGATATGTTGAGAAGATAATACTTGATTGATCCATAAAGTTTCTAAAAGTTGTCTTAGTGTAGTTGTAGCTATAAAGACAATCACAAAATTGTTTAAGCCAATTTTGCATTTATTTTTTCTTTTGTGTCTCACTGCAAGCCCTGTATACCTGTTAGTGATTAGGATTTTTAAAAAGTTTATTTTGTATTTCTTCCTCAACAGAATTACTGTTAAGAGTCTAATAAAGTTAAAAGCCAGAATTTGTCATCTTGGCTATATCCATGGAGTATCCAATTCTGTAATTCTAGAAGGACTTTGTATATTTCACATGAAAATGCTGTGATGACAGGATGATTAACTCATTATATTGGCAAAAAAGCTGAAATTCATTGATAAAGAACCCTTTTGGATAAACAGATCTGCTTATTTGCAGGACTTTGATCTTGATTCCAAAATTCGTGCTGATATTGATAGAAAAACTGTTTATAAAATTCACCAAGTACAAAAGGAATTAGCTTGGGAAAAAGAGAAACATGAGCTTGGCCTAATGAAGCTACAGAAAAAGTAAGATCCATATTTCCCATAAATTAGGATTTTTTTTTTTGGTTTGTTTTTTGAGGACTTTTTTGCTTATTTTTTTAAAATTAATTTAATTTGATTCATTGTACACAAATGGAGTACAGCTGTTGTTTCTCTGGTTATACACAAAGTAGAGTTACACCATTTGTGTAATTATACATGTACATAGGGTAATGATGTTTGTCTCATTCTGTTATTATTCTTACCCCCCTCCCCGATCCCACCCCTCTTTTCCCTCTATGCAATCCATCCCTCCTCCATTCTTGCCTCCCTTCCACCCCCCATTATACATCATCATCCACTTATCAGATCATTTGGCCTTTGGTTTTTTGGGATTGGCTAATCTCACTTAGCATGACAGTGTCAAACTTCATCAATTTACCTGCAAATGCCATAATTTTATTCTTCCTTATGGCTGAGTAATATTCCATTGTGTATATATACCACAGTTTCTTTATCCCTTCATCTATTGAAGGGCATCTAGATTGGTTCCACAATCTAGCTATTGTGAATTGAGCAGCTACGAACATTGATGTGGCTGCATCACTGTAGTATGCTGATTTTAAGTCCTTTGTGTATAGGCCAAGGAGTGGGATAGCTGGGTCAAATGGTGGATCCATTCCAAGTTTTCTGAGGAATCTCCACATCACTTTCCAGAGGGGCTGCACTAATTTGCAACCCCCCAACAATGTATGAGTGTACCTTTTACCCCACATCCTCTCCAACACCTTTTGTTGCTAGTATTCTTGATAATAGACATTCTAATTGGGGTGAGATGAAATCTTAAGGTGGTTTTGATTTGTATTTCTCTTATTACTAGAGATGTTGAACATTTTTTCATATATCTGTTGATATCTTATAGATCCTCTTCTGTGAAGTGTCTGCTCATTTCCTTAGCCCATTTATTGATTGGGTTATTTATATTCCTGGGGTAAAGTTGTTTGAGCTCTTTGTAGATTCTGGAAATGAGTGCTCTATCTGAAGTATGTGTGGCAAAGATTTTTTCCCACTCTGAGGATCTTTCTTTTCATTGCTGATTGTTTCCTTTGCTGAGAAAAAGTTTTTTAGTTTGAACCTATCCCAATTATTAATTCCTGCTTTTATTTCTTGTGCTTTGGGAGTCATGTTAAGGAAGTCTGGTCCTAAATTAGGATGTTTGAGAGCATAAATTTGAATAGTTTACAATGGTGCCAGTGAAGTATCCAGGTAAGAGATTTTCTGAAGTATCCACTGGCTTGAAATCTTTAGGAATCCTCTTGTCACTGATTTTGATATTTCCCTGGGCTTTCTGTTTTCTCCTTTTTAGTTAAATATAGGTAATTTGGCTAATAATTATGGTTTTAAAAATCATATAATACATATTTACTTTCTGTTTGTGGCAAATTATTTATTTTATGCCAAATTAGCGTAAGAGCATATATGCATTAAAAAATTTTAAAATCAAACAGAATCAAAGAACTTTTAGTAAAAGACAATAACCTCCTGTTCAATCTCATGCATCAATTCAACTTCCCAGAGGAAATTGCTTTTTTGTCTTTTATTTAGACATAATTTTTATATAGAAAAGTATATAAATCTTAAGTGACTCAATAACTTTTTAAAAATGTAAACACATGTATCCACTACTTGGATTAAGATATAGAACATCAATACCAGTTTAAAGAGTTTCCTCATGGCCTACTTTCAGTAAATACCTACTTTCCAAACTTAAATATTTATTGCCATGAATTAGTTTTATCTGAGAACTTCATATAAATTAAATGTTGAGCATGAACTCTTTTGCATCTGGTTTCTTTTATTCATATGATAAGATTATTCATATGTCTAAGATCATCCATGTTGTTGCATGTCACTGTAGTTTATTCTTTTTCCTTTTCTTGCAATATTCCATTATTTCAACTAATTCTAAAAATTGTGGCTATACCACAATGTAATCATTTTATTATTCAAAAAAAATTTTTTTAGTTGTAGATGGACCCAGTAGCTTTATTTTATTTATTTTTATGTGGCGCTGAAGATTGAACCCAGTGCCTCTCACATGCTAGGCAAGTGCTCTACCACTTGAGTCACATCCCCAGTCCCAATTTTATTATTGAAAGCTTTTGGCTACTGTAAATAATGCTGCAGTGAACATTTGGTGCATGTTTTTTGGTGGACATCAGCACTTATTACTGTTGGTGATATATCCAGTTGTAGAACTGCTGGGTCATGGTTTTTATGCTTGTTTAGTTTCATTAAACGCTGCCAATTTTCCAAAATAATTGGATCAGTTTACACTTTGACCTCCCAAGTATAAAATAATCCAATTGGCCCTAATTGTGTTAGTTTCTTAGAGCTTCCATAACAAAGTATCAAAGAGTGGTTGGTTTAAATAAGTAACATTTATTGTCTCATGGTTCTGGAGGCTAAAAGTTGAAAATCAAGGTGTCCAGTAAGTTGGTTCTTTTTGAGGACTGGAAGGCAGAATCTATTCCTTGACTCTCTTTGAGAATCTGGTGGTTTGCCAGCAATATTTGTTGTTCTTGACTTGAGATACATCACTCCAAATCCTCTTCCTTCACATGAGGTTATCTCTGTGCTTCTAATATAGCCTTAACTCCACATGTTTCTGTTTCTATGTCCAAATTTTCCTTTCTATAAGTACACCAGTCATGTTGAAATAAGGTCCATGGTAATGATCTCATTTTAAATGGATAACCTCTGTTAAGACCCTATTTTCAGATAAGGTCACATTCTGAGGTATGAGAGGATTTCAACTTATTTTTTTCAGGGAAACAAATTCACAATATGTATGGTTGTTATCAGTGGGAACTGTCATACTTTTAAATTTCAGCCATTCTTTAGTAGTATCTCATGTGATTTAAGTTTGCATTTCCCTGGTAAGTGGTAATTGTCAGTCCCTTTTCATATATTTACTAGTCATTGGTATATTCTCTGGGTCAGGATTTTTTTTGGGGGGTGGTTGCCACTGCATCCAGCTGGGTTAGGTTTTTTTCAAGCATGAACATAACATAAAATGAATGAAAGCATTCATTTTAAAAATTGGATGTAGAAGCTATTTATATATTATGGATTTGAGTCTTTGGTTATCTCTCTATATCTATCTATATTTATATATGAGCAATAGATGTATATCTATATTTATGTATTTATATATGTCATATATATGGTACATATGGGTGTGCTTATGTAAGATATATTGTTCTAGTCTGTGGCATGTTTCTTTACTCCTAATGGAGTCCTTTGTTGAATGAAAGTTTCTAATTAAGTTTAATTTATTGGCTTTTTCTTTCTTTTTCTTCCAAGGTTAATGCTTTTGTGTTTAATTTAAGAAAACTTTGCCTATTTTCAGTTCATGAAATAATACTCCTATTTTTTTTTTCTGCTAGAAGCTTTATTGTTTGCCATTACTCATCTTGAATGTTTTTGTAGGTAATGTGAGGTAGTGATCCATGTCATTTGTCCCTCTGTCAATATCCAGTTAACTTAGTATCATTTGCTGAAAAGACCACACTTTCCTCACAGGATTGTAGTGATGCTTTTTTCATAAATCAGATAACCATATGTGGGTCTGTTTCCGATTGCTTCATTATATTTCACTGACCTCTCTCTCTGTCCTTGTGCTGGTACCACTCTGTCTTAACCCTTCATGTCTAGTAGGGTGAATCTTTCAGCTTTGATCCTCATCTCCAGGATTGTTTACCTTATTGTATGTTAACTATTGGCATCCACTGCCTCAAGTATTCCTCCCCTTTCCATCTTACCAGCCAGAGGTCAGCCTGAGAACATCCTAGCCAGCCATTGGTCGGTTTGTCAGTTTGTGAACATTCTCGGCAGCCATTGGTCCTATTGTAGTTAAATTCCACTACTTAAGAATAGCTCTCTGCCATTTTCTCTCTCTGTGTTCCAGCCCTGAGAGCAGACGCTCTGCTCTTCTGCCTCTCTCTCTGTCTGTCTCTCTCACTCACTTTCTCTCACCTCACTTTCTCTCATTCTCACTTTCTCTCTCTCACTTTCTTCCTCAGAGTTTGATATGATCTATTTATTATTAAACTGCAGTCTGCTTACAAAATTTTCATTTCACATATTAGCAAAACAATGGCATTATATTAATATTGAGTTGTTTAACACTTTCATTAGAAAGAATTCCCCTCTCCTTCCCTCCCTCTCTTCCTTCCTTTTTTGTGGGGGCGTGGGGGGATGATGGGGTTTGAGGCCAGGACCTTCCACATGCTAGGTAAATGCTCTACCACTGAGCTACACTCCCAGCCCTCTACTTGCTCTTTAATGAAATCCAATCCAACTTCCATTGCATCTTGATGGTATATGCATGATTAAAGTTTAAGTCTAACCCAGATACTTTGCAACTGCTAAAAGAAAACAGGATTAACACTCCAACATGTAAATGCAGGTAATGACATTCTCAATAGGACTCCTAAAGTTCAGGAAATAAAGCCAAGAATTAATAAACGGGAAGGTATCAGATTAAAATACTTCTGCACAACAAAGGAAACAATAGTGTGAAAAGAAAGTACAGAATTGGGAGAAAATCTTTGCCAGCTACTCTTCTGACAGAGGACTAATATCCAGAATATATAAAGAACTTAAAAGCTTAGCTCCAGAAACCCAATAACCTAATCAATAAATGGGAAAATGAACTAACCAAACACTTCTCAAAGAAGAGATACAAATGCCCCCCCCCAAAAAAAAAGAAAAAGAAAGAAAAAAAATGTTCAATATCTTAGCAATCAGGGAAATGCAAATTAAAACTACACTGAGATTTTTATCACATTCCAGTTAGAATAGCAATCATCAAGAATACAAATAATAATAAATTTGGTGAGAATGTGGGGAAAAAAATGGAGCTTACATACTATTGGTGGAATTGTAAATTGGTACAACCACTATGAAAATCAGTATCGAGATTCCTCAAAAGACTAGGAATGGAACTAATGTATGACCCAGCTATGCTAGTCCTTGGTGTTTATCCAAAAGAATTAGTCAGCATACCATGAGAAGATGCATGCATACTCACATTTACAGAAGCACAATTTATGATTTATAATAGTCAAGTTATGGAACCAGCCTAGGTCTTCATCAAGAGATGGATCAATAAAGAATGTGGAACCTGGTGTGGTGGCTCACACCCGTAATCCCAGTGGCTCTGGAGGCTGAGGCAGGAGGATCACAGGTTCAAAGCCAGCCTCAGCACAGGTAAGGTGCTTAGCAACTCAGTGAGATCCTGTCTCTAAATTAAAAAATACAAAATAGGGCTGGGGAGTGCCCCTGAGTTCAATCCCCAGTTAAAAAAAAAAAAAAGTGGTATATATACACAATGGAGTTTTTTCAACTACAAAGAAAAATGAAAGTATGTCATTTGGAGGAAAAGTGATGGAACTTGAGAGCATTATGTTAAGTGAAATATGCCAGACTCAGAAATATCATATGATTCTCTCATATGTGGAAAGTAGACAAAATAAAGGAAAAGCTAAAGAAGCAGGGATCTCATGAAAATAGAAGGAAGACCAGTAGAGTAGAAGAAGGAGACAAGGGAGAGAGGATGGATGGGGAGGAAAAAGGAGGCACTGGGGGATGAAATTGACCAAATTATATTATGTGCATAGACAAATCTATCACAATGAATTCCACTGTTATGTATAATTATAATGTACCAATAAAATGTATTAAAATTTTTATAGTCTAGCACAATATAAGATTATAAGAATGGTATAATGTGATTTTATTTTATTAGTCATGCAGAATGATCAAAATGGTCACTATCGCAAACACTTGTTTTTTTCAGATTTCGTGATCCACTGGAAAATGACACTGTTGTGGTTTATGCTATACAATCTGACCACAAGATATCCTCCTATAGGCTGGTAAAGCCCTCTAAGTATTCCAAATACCAACGACCAAGTCAATCAGAGAGAAGACAAAGTAAATTGGAGAGGTTTGAAAAAGAGGGCTCTGGAAAAAGGGATAGCCAGAAAGACACAGGTAGCCTGAATGACAAGGAGGCTTTTAATTCTTACTAAAATTTCAAAAGTGAATTATCTTTTCATGGGAAGAAATTTTGAACCTTCTTTGGTGGCTTGAGGTCAATTTGCTATCCCCCCTTTATTTTAGGATGATCTCTTTAGGAATAAATTGTCAAGGAAGAGAGAGTTGTGTGGTATGATTGAGAATGAGATTGCCACAGTTTCCCCACAAATACACCACCTACTATCTTGTTTGATGCAGTCTGCTAAACAAAACCTACCCTGGTCATGTGAATGACAGGGTGTGAGACTACTGGATGCTACAGAACTATTCTCAAATTTAGAATTTTCCTAGATGGCTAATTTTTACACAGTGTCTCTTTCTATATTCCTTGGCTCCATTTTTCTTCATTGAATTATCTGTAAGGTCTCCTCTCTTGCCCAGGATGAATTCTGAAACCATTGTCCTGGTGTTCTAATGTTTCTTTTTTTCTACTGCTGTACTGTACCCCATAGTGCCTTATCATGCTGTTCAACTTATCTGTTTAGCTTATTGTCCAGTTTGCTGCTCCCTAATTATTCCTGATGTGTTCATGTCTAGGCTCCTACTAAGTGACCTCTAACCCCTCTCCTCTCTGAATTTTACCAGTTCTTGGGGATCCAGCTAGACTTAACATTTTTGTTATAAAGCATTTCCACAATCACCCAGGCCACATTAAACCTTTCTTTTTCCATATTACCATATATTTGAAATATGAAATATAAGTGGTAACATAACAATATAGCTAGCTCATATTAGTTTTTCATTTTTATCTAAAATATATCTTTATCTAACTTAAATACAAAGAGTAATATTCCAGAGACACTTGTTAATTGATAAAGCTAATCATGTTTAAATTATAGATTTGGTTCTATTTCTGACTAGTTTTTAAATTGACTACAGACCACTTCCATTGGTATGTACCATCTCAAATTATATGTGTCAAACAGGATTCATTTCTTCCCCTAGTCCCCACCATTTCATATCATCAACACTCCTTCCAAGCTTCCAAATATCTGTCAGTGGTCCATCATTACTCATTTTGTTCTCTAATTGCTTGTTTTGTGTTTTATCTTGCCAATTTTTAAATAAAGTCCTTAAGAGCAATAATTGTGTCTTTTATCTCTTTACATTGGGATTACACAGCAAAGATACACAGCTCTCAAATGGTGTAAAAATGTACCCATAAAATGGTACCCATAAAATGGTACCCATAAAACCATTCTGTTTTTCATTTTCAGTGTAGTGTTAATAAATCACATAAGATATTCAACACCTTATTGTAAGACAGACTTCGGATTAGGTGATTTTTTTGTCTGACTGCATGCTAATATGTTTTCTCAACCTGTTGAAGGTAGACTTCTCTAAGTTATGATATTCTGTAAGCAACGTGTATTAAATACATTTTTGACTTAACAATTTTCAGTTTACAGTGGATAATAAGGATATAAACCCTCATAAATCAAAGAGTATTTGTGTTTATGGAGTTAAATTCATGGTAGTTGCTCAATATATACTTTGATTTTTAAAGTCAAGATATACAGCCAGAAGAATGAGAAGCTGTGCTCCATTTGTGTACAATGTGTCAAAGTGCATTCTACTGTCATGTACAACTAATTTGAAAAATTAAAAAATAAAATAAATAAATAAAAGTCAATATATTCTCTGAATTTTTAAAATTTTAATGTGGCAGGTTAAGAACCATTCTTGAGTGTTTCAATCTTCTATTTCAAAAAGACTGAAAAAAATGCTGATTCTTTGTACAGGTGAAATTATTATCATTCAAGAAGAAACAATGATAGAAAAAGGGAAGATATTTCGACCTAGAACCCTAAGTGAAATTATGATAGACAATCAAATTGAAAAAACAAGGAAACTTATACAAAAAGCAGAAAGAGCCCAACTAAAGATCCAGCAGCGGAAAAAAGAATGGGAGGAACTGTGAGTTTTTACCTAAGCTTTTATCCTTTTAATATGTGAGCCCCAAAATCTATCTTAAAAATCTTTGTATTTATTGACATTGCCATTATTAAAATGAAAAAATGAAAAAATAAAAATAGAGGAGATAGTAAAGACAGGACAACTAGATCTTTTAAAATGGTGATACTTCTTGTTGCAATGTGGATGATCCTTAGAGTTTCAGTTTTAGGAATTCCATGTTGCTAATGTAGTTATAGTGATTTTTAAGGATTAAGAAATTCTTTTCCAACTTCATAAAGATCCTGATTTCAATTTTATGAATAAATACCCAGAAATGAAATTGTGTTTTATTTTTAGTTTTTTGGGTAAGTCTTTCCTTCTGTCTTACATGATAGCTATACCATTTTGTATTGAACCAACAACGTACAAGAGTTCCAATTCTCCACATCCTCTCCAACATTTGTTGCCTTTTGATTTTTTGATAATAGCCACCCTGGCAAGTGTGAGGTGAAATTTTACTGTGGTTTTGATTCACATTTCACTGATGACTAGTAATCGAACTTTTTTTTATATAGCCACTGGTCATTCATATATATTGTTTGAAGAAATGTTCATTGAAGTCCTTTGCTGTTTTAAAAATCAGGTTATTAGGGGTTTTTTTTGTTATTGAATTAAAGGAGTTCTTAATCCATTTTGAGTTGAATTTTTATGTGAAATAAAGGTCCAGTTTTACTCTTTTGCATATAAATCTCCAGTTTTCCCAGCTCCATTTGTTGAGAAGACTGTCCTTTTCCCACTGTGTGTTCTTGGCACCTTTGTTGAAGATCAATTAACTGAGTTTTGGTGGGTTTATTTCTGGGCTCTCTATTCTGTTCAGTTAATTTATATGTCTTTCTTTCTGCTAGTACCATACTAACTTTGTAAACTTTGTTGAAATCAATGTGATCCTTCCAGCTTTGTTCTTTTCTAATCAAATCCAAAGATTGATTTAGATATTTGTGATCTTCTATATTACATATCAATCATAGGATAATTTTTTCTATTTCTGTAAAAAATATGCCATCCAAGGAACAGTATTAACTCTGTAGATCACTTTTACTAATCAGGACATTTAAACAATATTAAGTTTTCTGATCTGTGAACACAGAATATCTTTCCATTTGTTTGTATCTTCTTTAATTCCTTTCAACAATATTTTGTGTTTTTAGTAAACAAGTCTTTCACCACCATAATTAAGTTTATTCCCAAGTATTTTATTCTTTTTCATACTGTTATAACTAGGATTGTTTTCTTAATTTCCTCTTTAAATTGTTCATTGTTAATAAATATGCAGTTGTATTTTTGTGTGTTATTTTTGTATCCTTCAACTTTAATGAATTTGTTTGTTAGTTCTCTAGGGTTTTCTATAGATAAGATCGTGTAATCTTCAGTCAGCGGTGATTTACTTCTTCCTTTGTTTGGATGTTTTTTGTCTCTTGATCTTGCCTAGATGCTCTGGCTAGAACTTCCAGGACTGTGTTCAATAGAAGTGATAAGTCTGAGCATCCTTGCCTTGATCCTGAACTTTGGGAAAAACTTTCAGTTTTTCACTGTTGAGGAGGGTTTTATTTATTTATTTTTAAATTTGTTCTAATTAATTATACATGGCAGTAGAATGCATTTTGACACATTGTACACAAATGGAGCATAGCTTCTCATTCCTCTGGCTGTACATACTGCCAAGTCACACCATCAGTATAATCATACATGCATATAGGGTAATAATGTCTGTCTCATTCTACTGTCCTTCCCATCCCACTGCCCCAACCCTCCCCTAACTCCACTCTGCACAATCCAAAGTTCCTTCATTCTTCCCTACCCCCCACACACTATGGATTAGCATCCACTTATCAGAGAAAACATTCAGGCTTTAGTTTTTTGGGATTGGCTTCTTTCACTTAGCATGATAGTCTCCAGTTTCATCCATTTACCTGCAAATGCCATAATTTCATTCTTTTAAGGACTGACTAATATTCCATTGTATATATGTACCATATTTTTTCTTTATCCATTTATCCATTGAAGGGCATCTAGGTTGGTTCCACAGTCTAGATATTGTGAATTGGGCTGCTAAAAACATTGATGTGTCTGCATTACTGTAGTATGCTGATTTTAAGTCCTTTGGGTATAAACTGAGGAGTGGGATAACTGAGTCAAATGGTGGTTCCATTCCAGGTTTTCTGAGGAAACTCCATACTGCTTTCCACAGTGGTTGCCCCACTCTGCAGTCCTACCAGCAAAGTACGAGTGTACCTTTTTCCCTACATCCTCGCCAACACTGATTGTTTGTATTCTTGATCATTGCCATTCTGACTGGGGTGAGATGAAATCTTAGAGTAGTTTAATTTGCATTACTCTAATTCTTAGAGATGATGAACATTTTTTCATATTTTGTTGATTGATAGTATTTCTTTTGTGAAGTGTCTGATCAGTTTCTTAGCCCATTTATTAATTGGGTTATTTGTTTTTTTTGGTGTTAAGTTTTTATACTTTTTCATATATTCTGGAGATTAGTGCTCTATCTGAGGTGTGTGTGGTAAAGATTTTCTCCCATTCTGTAAGCTCTCTCTTCACGTTGTGGATGGTTTCCTTTGCTGAGAAGGTTTATAATTTGAATCCATCCCATTTATTGATTCTTAATTTTACTTATTGCACTTTAGGGGTCTTGTTAAGAAAGTCAGATTCTAAGCCAACATGATGAAGATTTGGACCTGCTTTTTCTTCTATTAGCCACATAGTCTCTGTTCTAGTGCCTAAGTCTTTGATCCACTTTGAGTTAATTTTTGTGCAGAGTGAGAGATATAGAGGTTTAATTTCATTTTGTACATATGGATTTCCAGTTTTCCCAGCACCATTTGTTGAATAGGCTCTCTTTTCTCCAATGTACATTTTTGGCACCTTTATTTAGTATGAGATAATGGTATTTATGTGAGTTTGTCTCTGTGTCTTCTGTTCTGTACCTTTGGTCTACATGTCTATTTTGGTGCCAATATCATGCTGTTTTTATTATTCTTGCTCTGTAGTATAGTTTAAGGTATTGTAAGTATTGTTATGCCTCCTACTTTACCTTTCTGGCTTAGGATTTCTTTGGCTATTCTGGGTCTCTTATTCTTCCAAATGAATTTCATGATTGCTTTTTCTAGTTCTATGAAGACTGTCATTGGGATTTTAATAGGAGTTGCTTTAAATCTGTATAACACTTTTGGTAGTATGGCCATTTTGACAATATTAATTCTGCCTATCCAAGAGCATGGGTAATCTTTCCATCTTCGAAGGTCTTCTTCAATTTCTTTCTTTAGTGTTCTGTAGTTTTCATTGTAGAGGTCTTTCCCCTCTTTTGTTAGATTGATTTCCTAGTGTTTTTTTTTTTTTTTTTTGAGGCTATTGTGAATGGGGGTAGTTTTCCTAGTTTCTCTCACAGTGGATTCATTTCTTATGCATAGAAATGCCTTTGATTTATGGGTATTAATTTTATATCCTGCTCCTTTGCTGAATTCATTTATTAGTTCTGGTAGAATTTTCTGGTAGAATTTTTTGGATCTTCTAATGCAGAATCATGTCATCAGCAAATAGTGATAGTATGAGTTCTTCTTTTCCTGTTCATAGCCCTTTCATTTCTTTCATGTGTCTGATTGCTCTGACTAGAGTTTCAAGGACTATGTTGAATAAAAGTGGTGAAAGAGGGTATCCCTGTCTTCTTGCAGTTTTTAGAGAGAATGCTTTCAGTTTTTCTCCATTTAGAATGATGTTGACCTTGGGCTTAGCATAGATAGCTTTTACAATGTTGAGGTATGTTCCTACTATCCCTAGTTTTTCTAGTGTTTTGAATATGAAGAGGTGCTGTATTTTATCAAATGTTTTCTCTGCATCTATTGAGATAATCATATGATTCTTGTGTTTAAGTCTATTGATGTGATGCATTACGTTTATTGATTTCTGTATGTATGTTGATGAATCAACCTTGCATCTCTGGGATGAACCCCACTTGATTGTGGTGCACTATCTTTTTAATATATTTTTTGTATGCAGTTTGCCAGAATTTGATTGAGAATTTTTGCATCTATGTTCATCAGGGATATTGGTTTGAAGTTTTCTTTCTTTGATGTGTCTTTGTCTGGTTTTAGTATCAGGATGATACTAGCCTCACAGAATGAATTTGAAAGGGTTTCTTCTTGAGGAGGGTTTTAGCTGTGGACTTTTTATATGTGGCTTTTATTTTATTGAACTACTTTTTTTCTATCCCTCATTTGTTGCGAGTTTTTGTCATGAATAGGTGTTGAATTCATCAAATGCTTTTTCTGTATCAATTGAGATGAATGTGTGATTTTTTTATCCTTTATTTTGTTAATATAGTGAATCAAATTAATTAAGGTGTGTTGAACCATCCTTGCATTCTAGGGATAATCTCATGTGGGCATGCTATGTGATCATTTTATGTTTTGGATTTGATTTACTAATATTTTGTTGAGGATTTTGATATCAATAGTTATCAGGAATATTGGCCTGTAGTTTTTTTGTTTTTAAAATATCTGTATGTCAGTGATATCAGGGTAATTCTAGCCTTATAAAATGAGTTTGGAAGTGTTTTGTCATTTTGGATTTTTTTGGAAGAGCTTGGGAAGTTTTGGCATTCTTCTTTAAATGTTAGGCAGAATTTACCAGCAAAGCCATCTGGTTTTGTTTTTGTTCACTAGATGTTTTTTGATTACTGTACTTGAGAAGAGTGTATATTCAGCTGCTATTGAATGGAATGTTCTGCATATATAGTATTGTATGAGTCCTGATTGATCTTGTGTCTGGATGCTTATTTTTTATTGAGAGTGGGATATTGAACTCTCATACTATTATCGAATTGCTAGTTCTCCCTTCACTCTGTCAATATCTGCTTTATATGTTTAGATGTTTTAATGTGGGGTTTGCCAAATTTATAATGCTCTGACACTACTCTTCTTCAAAGACAGATTCTTCCTCTCCAGTCTCTTTGCTTTGTATTTCTTATTCTTGCTTATTTTGTCTATGAATGCCATGCAGTGTTGAATAAAAATAATGAGAGTGGATATCTTTGTTTTATTTCCAGTAGTAGGAGGGTGTTCCATTAATTCTTTTATGATTTTCAACTTTTTACAAGCATTTTATCAAGCTGAGTAAATTCTCTTTTATTCCTAGTATTTTTACTTAACCAAGTTTTTTTAGTCAAACATGGCTATTGGATTTTATGAAGTGCTTTTAGTGTGTATGTTGAAGTGATCATGTTTTTTCTTTTATTCTTTAATATTGATAGTTACCATGTGTGGTTTAAAATATTAAATTAAATGAAACTAGCATTACCATAATAAATCTCTTTTGTTTTCTGAAAGAATTTGTGTGTAGGCTTGGCATTATATCTTCCTTAGGTATTTGATAGATATTATCAGTGAAGTCACCTAGCTTTGAAATTATTTAGAAGATTTTAAATACAAATTCAAATTACTAATTGTTTATAGTGCTCATCAGAATTTTGCTTCTTCTTGGGTTGGTTTTGGTAATCTCTGTCCTTCAAAGAATTTGTGCATTTCATCTAGGTTGTCAAAGTTATTAGCATAAAACCCCTTATTTTCATTTTAATATTTTTTATCTGTTTTGATGTTTCACCTTTAATTCAGGATATTGTTAATTTATATGTTTTTTCTTTTTCTTGATGATTCTGGCTAATGGTTTACCAATGTTGTTGATCTTCTAAAAAAAAACTAACTTTGGTCATAGATTTTAAAATAATTGTCTGCTTTCTGCATTGTTGGTTTTTTAAAAGAAACAGTATTTCAATACTTTTTAGAGTTCAGTATGCTCTTGAAAAGAGTGTGCTTTCTTGTTGGGCATAGTGTTCTATAAGTATCAATTTAGGACAAAGTGATTAATAATGTCCCAATCTTCTCTGTTTTTCCCATTTTGAAAGCATGGCTCTTTTAGAGTCACTCTTGAATTTCCCCTGTATTCACCAAGGTCTTCAACTGGTAGGAACATGAGATATTCCCAGATGCATGTCAACTGTGAGAATTGTTTGTTTTATAGCTTACCAGTAATTGTACATTTCCAATCCCCTGTTCTTTGCCCAGATACATGGTGTTGGTGTTTCACATTATCCATGTACTGTGCAGATAAATATTCAGCCCAAAACTTAAGAGAGCCCTGTTTAGATTTCCAAAGATATTCCTTTATATAACTCAGATTCTTTTCTATGAATTCTAATCCCTTGGGTCTTCATTGAACTCTTATCTCTATTTCCTCAATTAGTGAGTTCAATAGGTTATATTTGGGTCAGGATCCTATTGAACTCACTAATTCGCTACTTCACAGTCTAGTAATTTCCTCCAGGCAGTAAAGAAAGTGTTAGAATTACTTCACTTCTCCTCTCTAGGAATTATAGTTTTCTATTGTCTATATTCAACGTCTCCTGCCTATGTTGAATTTGTGAAAATAGTTGTTTCATATATTTTTTTTTGTTCAGTTCTCTAATTTTTTAGATCAGAAAGGTAATTATGGGCCTTGTTTCTCTAACACAACTAGAAGCAGAAGTACCTCTTTCTTTCTCTTCTCTCCTTCCTGCCCTCTCTTTCCCCTTTCCTTCTTTAAAAATAATAATTCTTCCTTGTAGTTCAGCTATACACAAACGAATGACTGTCAATTAATACAAAAGGTAGCATGGATTTCCTTTGCTATTTTTCATTTTTGTTTTCCTAAAAGGGCTTTCTCCTAAAGAAAATTGCTGACTGAAAGCTGTACATTTTTGTCTTGACTGACATACTTCATTTTAAAGAATTGGTCTCCCAATTGAGAGTCTTTCAAGGGAATGTTACCTGTATCCATAGATGTCTTAGAGCTTCCCAGAGAGTTTTGTTTCTGGAGAGAGCAATTCTTCCATTTTAGTCTGAGTATAAATTTTACTTGTATGTGGGAAAGTTGGGAGGGGCCAACTGGTTCAGGAACCCCTTTTCAACCCTTTAATTGATTTTGCCAAATATAGCTAACATTCCACTCTACTCTTCACACCGGCTGCCTTTGTTCATGGAACCTCTTTAGATACTCTGTGAAGAAAATTATATTCAATTATTTTTATAGTCTTCTCCTGCAGGTTTTCTGAGCTGTATTTTGCTCTGGTCTGATTTATTCACTTCCTAGAGTTTCATCTTCTTTCTGTCTCAGAAACATATCAATATCACTGATTTGCTTATGATTTTCTATCCCATTCTCAGCTTTCATAATGATTGATTACATTTTATACCCCAATACTGTCATTTCCATGGGATTTGGGGAGAGAAGAAGAGGCAAATATATGTGCTCATGTTATCATCTTCAACTAGGTAGGTGCCTTTTGTTGAAATTTTTTGTGACAGTCATTTATGTAGTAAAAAAATTTTTTTAATTGACTTTTTTTGTGATTTTTAAAAACTACCCAATTTCCAAAGCTTGCTTGCTTTATTTATTTGTTTGTTTATTTATTGGTACCAGGGATTGAACTCAGGGGCACTCAACCACTGAGCCACATCCCCAGCCCTATTTCGTATTTTATTTAGAGATATTCTCACTGAGTTGCTTAGAACCTTGCTTTTGCTGAGGCTGGCTTTGAAATTGAGATCCTCCTGTCTCAGCCTCCCCAGCTGCTGGGATTACAGGCGGGCATCTCCATGCCCAGCTTCCCTCCCCCCATTGTCAATGGGCCTTTATTTTATTTATTTATATGTGGTGCTGAGAATCAAACCCAGTACCTCACACATGCCAAGCAAATGCTGTACCACTGAGCTACAACCCCAGCCCCGTAAAGCTTAATTTACATTAAGAGACTAGATAGCAATTTTAAATGTGAATTACTTAGAAGTGAACCAAAGCCTAACAGTGACATGGATTATTTCAATACAATGAAGGGATTGGTTTTTATTTATTTAATTGTTTATTATTTATTCTTGGGATCCTTAAAAAAACAGTCATTAATTTAAAAAAATACTTTGAATCTATAGACAGATGTGACATCACAGGCTCAGAATTGTTCTTTTGCTTCATGGTTGAATTTTAAAAAGTACCTTGTTAAAAGCAGGGAAAGTAGAGTTTACTGTTGTATTTGTGTCTGGATTGTCTTTTTTTCTAATAGTTATAAGAGTAAACCTGATGAAGACTATGAGGATCCCAAAGATGTTCAAGCCATTAAAGAAGCCCAAGTGTACATGGGAGATTTCAATCTGAAGACAGCTGTAGACTACAAGATACCTGAACACATGAGAATAAATGCTGCCAAAAAGGAAGAGGAATTGGAACACCTTGTTTCTTTGGTACTGACCCGTAGACAAAGCACTCTGTGTTTTTTCATTGAGTTCTGCTAAAAACAACCCGTTTTTCCATTTGGTTCATAAGGATATATAACCACAGAAATTTAAAACTAGAAAATGCTTTCATGGATATCTAGAATGCCCTCTTTTCATAAATGAGTCCCAGAGAGGACAACAGATTTTGCCTATCATTATTATCAGTTAATATGGAAGAACCAGCCTTCATATTAATTATATGTCTCAATACCAGTTTTATGGGTGAAAGCTTTATACTATTTTGTAGACTTTGAACTTCTAACATTCAAACAAATCTCTGCTGGATTTAACTTTTGACCGCCATAAACCCACAAAGGACTTAGGGAAAAAAGTCATTGTTTAGTCTTTCTCTGCCTGACTTTCACCATTTTATAGGCAACTCAAGACTAACCAATTAATATATTCTGTTCTGACTTTGTCTGCATTCTTCTGAACTGCTTCTGATCATCCTGTTATAGTTTGGATCTGGAATGTTTCCCCAAAGCTCATATGTTAAAGGCTTGGTTTTCAACTGGTGATACTACTAGGAAGTGTTGGAAACTTTAGGCAGTGAGGCCTTCTTGGAAGAGATGGGTCCTTGGAGGAATGACTTCAAAGGGTGTATTTTGTCCCTGTACCCCACTTCTCTCTGCCATAAGGTGAGCAAATTTTCTCTGTCACATGTTCCCTACCATGATGTTCTGTCTCATAATGGGCCTAGAAACAATGGAGCCAGCTGACCAGCTGAAACCACTGAAACTGTAAGCCAAAATAAACATTTACTCCTTTAAGTTTTTTTCATCAGGTATTTTGTCATAGCAACAGAAATCTGATATACTTCCTCATTTCTGATCCTTGTTTTTCTTACTAAAGTTTCCTCTTCCTTCCATATTAACTCCTCACTCACTATTCAAACTGATAAGTGACTTTTCATACCTAAAGACTTATAAGGTGTCCAAACTATCATTTTTAGAAGAAATTGATACTTGGCCACCTAATGTGGTTGTGTAGTTTTCACAGTTCATAGCATCACATCAGAGAAAGTACCAGTCATATCACATAAACAGTATCTTTGAATATTTTATACTTGTCTGACAAATGGAAATGCAGTGTCCTGAGGAAGGGCTATCTTTTTCCATTTCACCAAAGATGTTATATATGCCAGCAGTACAGGAATCCTGGCATAGCAGTTCATATCCATAAATAAATTTTCCTAGCTCAAAACTAACTTTCTGGTCAATATGGGCATTTTTAGACATCTTAATAGTGGTCATTCAGATTTTTTTTTTTTTTTTTTTTTTTTTTTGTGGTGCTGGGGACCCAACCCAGGGCCTTGTGCTCAAGAGGCAAGCACTCTACCAACTGAGCTATCCCCAACCCTGACCACCATTTTTTAATGTGTTAAATCCATCTATTTAGAGTTGCTAACTAGCTAACTACTACCTATATATGTATATCTCAGATGTCATGTGACCACAATGTATCAAATTTCATGTGACCACAATGTATCATTCAACCTGAAATATCCCTCCTCCCTCCCTCCCTTCCTTCCTTTTCCTTCCTCTGCGCCCCTTTTATCCCTCCCTCTCTCCCTCCATTTCTCTCTCTTCCTTCCTTCCTGGTGCTGGGGATCAAACTTGGCTTCATGAATTCTACGCAAGTACTCCACCACTGAGCTGCACCCTCAGCCCACACAACTTGAAATTTCATAGTCTTGCTAGAGAAGATGGGCAGATGTGGTGTTTTGAATGAACTTAATTGCATTACATTGAAATCTACTTCATTAAAATGGCAGCATAAAATATTATAGAACATACTATTCTACAAGACTTCTGTCCTCATCTCTGGCACTAGCCATGTGAACTTTGCTAACTCATGTAAATCTCCCTAACCTTCAATTTTATCTCATCTGTGAAGAGATGTCAATGCCAATTAATACAATAAGGCATGTCCACCTCATAAGGTCAATGTAATGGTCAAAATCAATAAATGGTAATCATTGTTATGGTCAAATTCAAAATCTTGAAAAGTATAAAGAATTTTTAAAATAGTATATTATCTTCTTTTCCCCTGGCCAGTGTTTAGGCTCATGTGTCATTTGTAAAACTAGCCTAGCAATTTGGTATGTAAGGAAGGTTTCTTAAAGAAGTGAGCTGTGTAGTCACTGTAGAGTGGTTTGGGTTTTTTCTTGTATGCCTAATCCTCAATCCTCCAAGTCCTTTAGAGGTGGTTCCCCACTCACCCAAGTGCTGGCTTTTGAGTTTAAACCTTAATGCTTTAAAGGCTTCTTATCAATTATGTAAAAACTTCTCCCTATCTTGTTACAGTATTTATGCTTCACAGTAAATGTGGAGATAAATTTTGTAAGATTGCATGAAGAAGTGCCTTTTGATCTTTTTTTAATTGTTTTTTTTCCCCCAAAATAACTCTTAATCTAGTAGTAGCTTAACTGCACACAGGAGGAAGGATTGCATCTGCCCTTATGCTCTGGTAAGGGCATTTAGGAAACTCAGATGAGGGAGAGAGCTAGTAGTGAGGGAGGGTGCAATGGATGTGTCCAGACCTCTGTTGGGCTTGGCTTTGATAAATGGAGAAAGGACCAAGGAAGAGAAGTTGTGATGTGATACTGAAATTCAGGATCATGACTTTGCTTACATGAGGAATAACAGTAACCACGTGGCCAACATACAGAATGAAACAGGCTGACTTTTGCTGGGCTCTAAGTGGGCCACCGAGGTGAGTCTAAGCCAAAAGGAATCCAAGGTCCAGCAGTGAAAGGCACAGGTGCCCGCTTTGTCAGTCAGGCAACCTGAATTTTTAGAATGGGTTAATAGCCTCCCCCTCCTTGGGGAAGGTGTCCCCAGATGAGCACAGGATTGAGGAAGGACTTCCATGGGGAGGTGAAGAAGGACTGGGGAACTAAGCTCTATAAACCAACTAAAAAAAACAAATAATGGAAAACAGGGATACTGGAGGTCATATCCAGACTGTCCTCCCATCTTAAAGGTGTTAAATAGGAAAAGCCTGAAAACTAAAGAACAGATTGATTTAGTGCTGAACAGAGATGATCAGATACATCTTCATCTTAAATTCTACTAGGCTTAGTAGTCAAGGGATAAGAGTGAATGCAAATTCAAATTGTCATTTGTGAGAAGGTTGCTGTTTTACTCCTTCTATTATTTTCAGGTCCATGGGAAAAAAATGCATATGAACAAGTGTATCCTCTCTCTTCGAGACCTTAAAGTGGCTGTTATTGAGGAAATACAGTGCCTGGTACAAGAACTGAAGAGCATTCAGTCGACCCTCCACATAACCAAGCACATCCCAATTCCCAAAGTCCCTCAGATACATCCAGAAGAAGTTCCAGAAAAGAGATTCCACTATGATGAGGGAATTCTCGAAAAGTTTAAGCACCAGCAGATGAAAATTGAGGCGCGAAAGCGCAGCCGTACAGAACAGACAGGGTCCATCAGCTTAGGCAGAGGATTCCTCAAACTCCCTTCTGGAAAGGATGGAGATATGACAACACGAGACTCGCTGTCTAGGTCGTCCAGGGCATCGACATTCGGCCTGGAACTTCCAAAGCCACCTGAGTTTGAAAAAACAGAGCCTACTGAGGTGGAGCTGGAGATCATGAAGAGGGACGAGATCAAACACTTGTACACGCAAGACTACTTGACCAGCAGGGTATGGGGTGAAACTGTCTCTATTTAAAGTTGAAAGAAAGGAGAGCATTTGAAAAATCAGATCTAGTTTATGATTTATCTATTTTAAATTTCTCTGTTAATGTTTCTCATCTCTGCCCAGCTCACCTTTCCCTAAAGGCTTGTCTCCCTCCTTATCCCTGTCCCTTTACAAATCTTTGTGCACTGCCCAGAACTTTGGTGCTTTGTAATTTTATTATTTTTCTTTCTGGAAGGCTGAGTTATAATGAAGGACAAATCCATGTTTTACTTAGTTGGCATCTAAGTGAAGTCCTGGTAAAGGGACGTATAGGAACAGTTCTCAGATGATAGATGGAACATAATTAAAAATCTTCCCCAGAAATGGGGCACCTCTGCTTTTTACACATCCTCTTTCTCTAACAAGTGATTTGCTCCAGTAGTTGGGAGTGTTTATAGTGATGGCTGGGTTCGAAATTGTTCTGGAGCTACAATGGCAAATATTGTTCTTTCTAGAAAAATCAGGGTCAGTCTGGGGCCAGACATGTGGGATATGTTCTAAATATGAAAGGGAAAGAACCTTTCTTGGTTAGATAGCACACTGCTCCCAGCCATATAGAAACTGTCCTTTGTGTCTTTTCAACTCCACCTTGTCATGATACCCCCGTAGCTTCCCAACCTTCTTATTCTCCCGTCATCTCTGCTTCATCCACCCTGTTTCTCACTGTCCTGCCTCTCCCAGTCTTCCATTACCTCCCTCTTTATATCTATGCTTCCCCCTTTGTTATTTCCTTCTACCTACAATGACTTCCTTCTAGAGTTGAACCATCATTCAAAGCACAACTTAGTTCTAAATCTTCTTGTCATCTTCAGCCCACAAATGTCCTCTGTCCTTGTTTCTAAACTCCAAGTGTGCTTTACATTTTACACTGGTTTTTCTTACTGTTCCATGCATGTTATAGTTCATTTTTCATTTATACAATTCTTGAGGGAAGGGTCACATGTACTTCCAATTCCTTCCCATTGTCTAAGACAATGGCCGATATATAGTGAAATTAAGTCATAAGTTTGGGTTCTATTATAGCTAACTTATTAATGTATCAAGTATTTATTGGACATTCTCTCTGCCAGGACAGTTCTAGCAAGGTGCACAGATACAGCAATATTCAGGAAAGACACATTCTGTATCCTTACAAAACTTTCAGGTTCTTGGGTGAGAGAGAAGAAAAACATATAACCTTTACAAACTTGGAAGCCTGTGTGGTCATTTCAGAATGGCCTTGCAATGAAGAAAATGTAGTCCTTCCTCCAAAGAAATGTAGGAATGGTTTGTTTTTGTTGAACAACCATTAAAGAGGAGCCCAAACACACAGTCTATAACCATACTTATGTAAAAGCTTTTCTTTTTCTTCTTCTTGAGTTTTGTGTGTGCGTGCGTGCATGTGTGTGTGTGTGTGTGTGTGTGTGTAAATGCTGCTCTTTCTCTTTTTGTCTTCATAAAATTTATTTTTTTAATTTATTTTTGCAGAATGTATTTTGATTCATTGTACACAAATGGGGTACAACTTTTCATTTCTATGGTTTTATATGCTGTAGATTCACACCATTCGCATACTCATACAAGAACATAGGAGAATATTTGTCTCATTCAACTATCTTTCCTTCCCCAGCCTGCTCCCCTACCTTCATTTCCCTCTACACAATCCAACCCTTGTCCATTCTTTCCTTACCTCTCCCTGCCCTGTTGTGTATCATCATCAACTTATCAGAAAAAAAACATTTGGCCTTTGGTTTTTTGGGATTGGTTATTTCACTTAACATGATATTCTCCAACTCCATCCATTTGCCTGCAAATGCCATAATTTTATTTTTCTTTATGGCTGAGTAATATTCCATTGTGTATATATACCACAGCTTCTTTATCCCTTCATTTACTGAAGGGCATCTAGGTTGGCTCCATAATCTAGCTATTGTGAATGGAGCTGCTGTAAACATTGATGTGACTGCATTACTGTAGTATGCTGATTTTAAGTCCTTTAGGTATAAACCAAGGAGTGGGATAGCTGGGTCAAATGGTGGGTCCATTTCAAGTTTTCTAAGGAATCTCCACACTGCTTTCCAGAATGACTGCACCAATTTGCAATCCCACTAGGAATGTATGAGTGTATCTTTTTCCTCACATCCTTGCCAACTCCTATTATTGCTTGTATTCTTGATAATAACCATGCTAATTGGAGTGACATGAAATTTTAAGGTGGTTTTGATTTGCATTTCTTTAATTACTAGAGTTGTTGAACACATTTTCGTATATTTGTTGATTGCTTGTGCATCTTCTTCTGTGTCCACCCAGTTCCTTAGCCCACTTATTGATTGGGTTCTTTGTATTTTTGATGTGAAGTTTTGTTAAGTTCTTTATACATTTTGGAGATTAGCGCTCTATCTGAAGTGTGTGTGGAAAAGATTTTCTCCCACTCTTTAGGGTCCTTTTTCACATTATTGATTGTTTCCTTTGCTGAGAAAAAGCTTTTCAGTTAAAATCCATTCCATTTATTGATTCTTGCTTTGATTTCTTGTGCTCTGGGGGTCTTGTTAAGGAAGTCTGGTCATAAGCCAATATGATGCAGATTTGGACCTACTTTTTCTTCTATTAGGTGCAGGGTCTCTGGTCTAATTCCTAGATCCTTGATTCATTTTGAGTTGGGTTTCGTGCAGGGTGAGAGATAGAGGTTTAATTTCATTTTACTGCATATGGATTTCCAGTATTCCCAGCACCATTTGTTGAACAGGCTATCTTTTCTCCATTCTATGTTTTTGGCATCTTTGTCTAGTATCTGGATTTATGTGGGTTTGTCTCTGTGTCCTCTATTCTGTACCATTGGTCTACCTGTCTATTTTGGTGCCAATGCCATGCTGTTTTTGTTACTATTGCTCTGTAGTATAGTTTAAGGTCTGGTATTGTGGTATCTCCTGCTTCACTCTTCCTGCTAAGGATATCTTTGGCTATTCTGGATCTCTTATTCTTCCAAATGAATTTCATGATTGCTTTCTCTATTTCTATGAGGTACATCATTGGGATTTTAATTGGAATTGCATTGAATCTGTATAGTGCTTTTGGTAGTATGGCCATTTTGACAATATTAATTCTGCCTATCCAAGAACATGGGAGATCTTTCCATCTTCTAAGGTTTTCTTTAATTTCTTCCTTTAATGTTCTGTAGTTTTCATTACAGAGATCTTTCACCTCTATCTCCTTAGGTTTTTTTGTTTTGTTTGTTTAAATTTCTCTGAAATTCTCTAGTAATTTCTCTGCCCCAAATCCAGAGATCTCTTCTTCTTCCTCAGCCCTTAGTCTGGAACCTCATAAATGACAGGTATTTGTCAACTGAGGTTCCCTATCATGTATATGTAAAACCTAATGAAAACCAGAATGGTTTGCATTTTCCTGTTTCACTGGTTTCCTCAGGAGAATCAACCCTGGGGCCTTCTCTTGATCTCTTTATGATCTTTTTGGAATGAGGTGAAGAAAGCTATGCCAAAATCAGAGCAAGACTGAGGACTTACAATCACTTGGACCACAGTGGAATAAAGTCCATACCAGAACTTGGGATACTTGAGTTCTTCTCCCATCTCTGAAATAAAGTAACTTTGATCTCATTTGTAAAATAAGAAGATTGAATTGTTTATTGTGACTCCATGATTATATTACCTATTTAAAAATATTTACCATTGTATATAGATTTGAAATTTTTCAAAATAGGAAGTTGGGGGAACTATTTATTTATGTTTCTTCTAGAAAATGCAATGCAGTGATGCTGTAGGGGATAAAGAGCTCATGTACCATACAGTGTAGCAAGAAGGGAATTGTTGATCCATAGCTTAATCAAAGTGAAGAAATAGCTGAAAGGACTGTAGTTATAGAATCTCCATCCTTTAATACGTGTATGCAAATTTAATGCCATTATTGAATTAATTTATATGACCATACACATAAAATTCTCCATACATACAAGGGGCATAATGAAAAAATAGTTTTAGATAAATCAGAACTATTCAACAGTTTAAATAATACATCTACTCATTTCTTTTAACTTCTAATATATCTTCAAATCTTTTTCTACCTCAGATCAAAGAACTGACTCTCACTTTTGATGCAGAACTTCGTCTCCTGAGACATCAGAAACTGAAATTAGACACACAGATGAAATTATCTGACCTACACTATGTCACATTATTTCAAGAAATTCTTCTTCTCAAGAATTTTGAAAAACAGGAGAACATACTTCAAGAACGTGTTAATTCATGTGACAAAGAGGAGCAGGATATGCAGGTCAGAGCAGCTAAGGTCTAGCTGCTCTATTAGTTATGGAGGAAGCTTTGTTCCATTTTTCCTTTCATTTTCTTCTTATATTTTCCTTCCTTTTCTAGCCCTCATCTCTTTCTTGTCTTCCTTTCCTCCTCCTTTTTCCTGTTATTCATACTTGTTCCGTCTTTATTATTATTGGTGAGAAATAATTCAAAATTTTTAGTGAATGTGATCCAATATTATATATAGGAGAATGAAATTTTCAAAAATGAGTCTTTTCTTTAGTTCATATATGGATTTCAAATGTCTATTTTTGTCCACCAGTTACAATAAGGAAATTGACTTTTAATTATGTAATCCTTGTGAACATATTTAGAAAAGAAATTGGTGAATTTCTTAAGTATGGTAACTAGTTTCAGTGTAACATGTAATTGAATACCATAGGAAATAATTTATTTCTTATATGTTAAATTCAAATAAGTAAATTATGCTATTATTAAATGGATATTATATACTGAATACTGAGATCAGTTTTGAGGAATATCCATTTCACTAATGTATCTTGTTTTAATTATCATATATCATTACAGAAAAGTCTTTGTTTTTGAGCCTTGCAAAAATATTAACTGACATCCACATATCAGTAAAAATCCCAATTTACACTGGTTATTTTTGTGTTATTATATTGTTTTAATACATTCAATTTGTGACTGGCTGAAAAAACAAATTCCAGTTTGTTTGATTTAGAAAATTTTTTGAGAAAGCTAATTAGAAAGCTGATCTTCCTGATTCTTAATGCAAATGATTTCTATGAAAGAATTATAAAATTTTAACCAAATAAATGGATGGCTCTGCAAATATCAGAAAGTGAACCTCTATGAAGTGCATTGCCTTCTAAACTTGGTTTGTTAGAAACATTTCACTTATCATTTTTTCTTCCTTTTGCTCATTTAGTGGAAAATAAATGAAGTTCTTAAAGAAATGGAAGAGCGAAAAAATGAAATCAACAAGCTGCAAGAACAAGAAAAGGCACTCTATGCTGGTTTCCAGGCAGCCCTTGGAGAAAACAATAAATTTGCAAACTTCCTCATGAAGGTCCTAAAGAAGAAGATTAAGCGGGTAAAGAAAAAGGAAGTTGAAGGAGATGCTGGTTTGTATTCCTTTATCATATATTATTCCATTTTCTCTCATTAACATGAAATACAAAAGTAACTAAGGTTGTTATTAGATGCTATTCCCCACCCCACCCCCCGCCCCCACTACAACATAGACAATGTAGAGGCACTCTTGGGAGGTTAAAGAGGAGGGGACACAAACCTTTAGGATTTTTTCTTTTTTCTTTTTTTTTTTTTTTTGGTACTGGGGATTGAACTCAGGGGCACTCAACCACTGAGCCACATCCCCAGCCCTATTTTGTATTTTATTTAGAGACAGGGTCTCATTGAGTTACTTAGGGCCTTGCTAAGTTGCTGAGGCTGGCTTTGAACTTGCGATCCTCCTGCCTCAGCCTCCTAAGTCCTGGGATTCTAGGCATGCACCACTACGCCCAGCCCTTTAGGATCTTTAAACATCTGGAGTTAATCTCTGTGTATGTGTGTGTGTGTGATAGTATGAGCTAAAATGGGTAGTTTAATTTAACAAGCACATCTTCTCTATGTTTACCTGCTTTCTGTGTATCCTTGGTGGAAGGTATCTTCATATCATTTGTGCACGTTTGAATATTATTTGCTTTTTTTTTTTTTTTTTGGCAGAGCTGGGGATTGAACCAGGACCTTGTGCTTGTGAGACAAGCAGTCTACCAACTGAGCTATATCCCCAGCCCAGATTTAAATCTTTTTTTTTTTTTTTTTTTTTTTTTGCGGTGCTGGAGATTGAACCCAGGGCCTTGTGCTTGCAAGGCAGAACACTCTACCCGCTGAGCTATATCCCCAGCCCGAATTATTTGCTTTTTTACAATGGAGTTTTTGAGAGTTCTTTGTATCTTCGAGATACTGGTCCTGTCTGACACAAATACTTTTTTCCAGTATATAAACTACCTTTTCATTTGCTAAGCATTATTTGTGGAAAAGGTTGTCTTTCTTCCATTGAATTATTTTATCTTTGCTACGATCATTTGGCCATACTTGTGTGGATCTATTTCTGGGTTCCCTTTTCTGTTCCATCCACCCATGGGTCTGTCCCTCCAACAAACTACAGTCTCCATTACTGTAACTGTGTACTGAGTCCTGAAGTCACTTAAGGCTAATTCCTCTAATTTCAGTTTTCTTTTTCAAAATTGTTATAGCTATTCTAGTTTCTATTCTAGCTATTCTTTCCTTATTTTAGAAGAATCTTGTTCATATCTACCAAAAAAACTTGTTGGAAATTTTTGACACTTGTGTTCAATCTATAAATCAATTTGGGGACACCTGGCATCGTTATTGCTTTGGGTCTTCCAGTGCATGGACACAGTTATGTCTCTATTCATGTAGATCTTTTGTTCTTTCATCAGTGTGGCATACTTTTCAACATACAATTTATGTTCATGCTTTGTCAGTTTTATACCTATTTCCCTTTGAGGGATTTAAAATGATATTGTGCTTTTCATCTGTGTCCTTGTATTCATTTTCAGCATATAGAAATATAATTGATTTTTACATATTTGTCTCACATTCTATGACCTAGCAATTTTTGGTAGCTTCTTTGAGGATTCCTAGGTGGACAATAATTTAATCTGCATGTAGACAGTTTTCCTTCTTTCTGGTATGCCTATTTCCTTTTTTCCTTATTATGTGATTAGAAGATACAGCATTATGTTGAAATAGAACGTTGAAAACCAATATCCTTGCTTTATTCCCAGTCTTCGGGAAAGCATTCAGTCTTTCACCATTAAGTAAATGTTACTTGTAAATGTTTCATAGATTTCTTTATCAGATTGGACACTTTCCCTTCTATTGCTATTTCTCATTAATTTTTATCAGGAATGGATATTGAATTTTGTCAAATGTTTTTCCGCATCAATTGATGATTCCTTTGACCTGTTAATATGGTAGATTACATTAACTGATTGGTAATTTTCTTTCTTTCTTTTCTCTTTTTCTTTTTTTTCTTTTTACAGACTGCATTTTGATTCATTGTACACAAATGGGGTACAGCTTTTCATTCCTATGGTTGTACATGATATAGATTCGTACCATTCATGTAATAATACATGTACATAGGGTAATGATGTCTGTCTCATTCCACCATCTTTCATACCCCCACCCCCCATTTCTCTTTACATAATCCAAAGTTCTTCCATTCTTCTCTTACCCCCCCACCCCCCAACCCCCATTATGTGTCATCACCCACTTATCAGGGAAAACATTCGGCCTTTGGTTTTTTGGAATTGGCTTATTTCACTTAGCCTGATAGTCTCCAGTTCCATACATTTACCTGCAAATGTCATAATTTTATTCTTCTTTGTGGCTGAATAATATTCCATTGTGTATATATACCACAGTTTCTTTATCCATTCATCTGTTGAAGGGCATCGAGGTTGGTTCCACAATCTAGCTATTGTGAATTGAGCAGCTACGAACATTGGTGTAGCTGCATCACTGTATATGCTGATTTGAAGTCTTTTGGGAATAAACTGAGGAGTGGGATAATTGGGTCAAAAGGTGGGTCCATTCCAAGTTTTCTGAGGAATCTGCACATTGCTTTCCAGAGTGGCTGCACCAATTTGCAACTCTATCAGCAATGTATGAGGGTGCCTTTTCCTCCTACATACACTCCAACTCCTATTATTGCTTGTGTTCTTGATAATAGCCATTCTAATTGGAGTTAGATGAAATCTTAGGGTGATTTTAATTTGAATTTTTCTGATTACTAGAGATGTTGAACACTTTTTCATATATTTGTTAATTGCCTATTTATCTTCTGTAAAGTATCTGTCCAGTTCCTTGGCCCATTTATTGGTTGGGTTCTTTGTATTTTTGGTGTAAAGTTTTGTTAAGTTCTTTATACATTTTGGAGATTAGTGCTGTATCTGAAGTGTGTGTGGAAAAAATTTTCTCGCATTTTGTAGACTCTCTTTTCATATTATCGATTGTTTCCTTTGCTGAGAAAAAGCTTTTTCGTTTGAATCCATCCCATATATTGATTCTTGCTTTGATTTCTTGTGCTCTAGGGGTCTTTTATTTATTTATTTATTTAATTTTAGGTCATTGTACACAAATGGAGTACAACAATCATTTTTCTGGTTGTACACAAAGTAGAATCATACAATTTGCATATTTATACATATACATAGGGTATAGATGTTTGTCTTATTCTATTATCTTTCCTTCCCTGCCCCCTTCCCACCTCCTCATTTTCCTCTCTACAATCCATCCCTTCTTCATTCTAACTGTGCCTCCCCCCACCCCCGTTATGTGTCATCAACCACTTATAAGAGAGATCATTCAGCCTTTGGTTTTTTGGGATTGGCTTATTTCACTTAACATGATCTTCTCCAATTCCATCCATTTACCTGCAAATAAAGAAGTCTGGTCGTAAGCCAACGTGATGAAGATTTTGGCCTATTTTTTCTTCTATTTTGTGTAGGGTCCTTGGTCTAATTCCTAGGTCCTGATCCATTTTGAGTTGAGTTTTGATTATTGATAATTGAACAAGGTTTCATCCCTAAAATAAATCCTCCTTGGTGTGGCATAAAATTCTTTTAACATAATTGCTAAATTTTATTTACTAATATTTCATTAAGAAAATTTTTATCTATATCAACTACAGTGTGGATATGATTTCATTGTGTCCCAGAAGGGTTCACATATTGGAAGCTTGGTCCTAAATGTGGCAACATTGGGAGATGGTGGAACCTGTAAGAGGTTGGCTTAATACACGATAATTAGGACATTGGGGGTACTCCCCTCAGAAGACATTAACACAGTTCTCATGGGACCTTGGTTAATCTTTAGAAGAGGAACTATAGGGGTTGTAATAAAAGAGCAACTCTCCCCTCTTTCTTACTTCCTGTCTCACCATATGGATTCGCCGTGGTTTTACTATGATGTGCTTCCCCTGAAACCTTCACCAGAAGCTGAACAAATGGGGCTGCCTGATCTTAAATCTTAAGCCTCCAAAACTGTGAACTGAGCAAACCTTTTTTCATTTTACATTACATTGTTGAGGTTTGTTTTGTGGCCTAACATATGATCTATTTTTGGTCTATGTTCTGCCGGCACTTGGAAAGACTGCTCCTTGGAGTGCAGTTAATGTTCTGTTATTTTTAATTAGTTCCTATTGATGGTTGGTTCTATTGAGGTCTTCTGTATCCTAGCTGATTTTCTGTGTAGTTATTCTGTTAAATGTTGAGAGGGGAATGTTGAAGTCTCCAAATATAGTAGTGGGTTATTTCATGTCTCCTATTTCCATCAGCTTTTGCTTCACATATTTTATAGCTCTGTTGTTTTATGCATACGTATTTAGAATTGCTGTGTCTTCTTGGTAGATGGACACATTTGACCTGTATAAAATTTCTTTCTGCCTTTGGCCGTTGTCTGTGTTCTATCCTTTTATTTTCAATTTGACTATATGATTGTGTTTGAAATAAATCACTGGGTAAGAAATATGATTGGACAATGTTTTTCATCCACTCTGCCAATCTCTGCCTTTTCATTTATATATTTAAACCATATATATTTAATGTAATTATTAATATTTGGGGGCTTAAGTGTCATTTTACTTTTTATTTTCTGTTTATTCTATTTTCTTTCTCCTGCTTTCCTGTGAGCTATTTGAACATTATTTAGAACTCTATTTGAATTTTTCTAGTGTTTGTGAATATTTTATACAATTTTTTTGGTGGTTGCTCTTTGTATGACATCCTGTATACGTAATTTATCCCAGTTCAACAGTATCATCATTTTACCAGTTTAAGTACAAAAACCTTTCCTTACCTTAATATCTCTCTATATTTTGTTTTAACAAATATGCTAATAAAATATTCATCAAGATCTCAGTCTGTAGTCAGCTAACATTTTCCCTCCCTCCCTTCTTCCTTCCTTCCTTCTTTCCTTTCCTTCCTTCCTTCCTTCCTTCCTTCCTTCCTTCCTTCCTTCCTTCCTTCTTTCCTTTCTTATATTCTTTGTCTGGTTTTAGTTTAATATCTAGGTTATGCTAGCTCCATAATATAAATTAAGAAGTTTTCTCTGATTTTGTGTAGAATTGGTAATTCTTTCAATATATGATGAAATTCTCCAGTGAAACTATTTGGACCTGAAAATTTATTTGGGGGGAATTTTAAAAGTATGAATTCAATTTTCTTAATAGTTACAGGGCAGCTATGAACATTGATGTGGCTGCATCACTGTAGTAATCTGATTTTAAGTCCTTTGGGGATAGGCCAAGGAGTGGGATAGCAGGGTCAAATGGTGGATCCATTCCAAGTTTTCTAAGGAATCTCCACACTGCTTTCCAGAGTGGCTGCACCAACTTGCACTCCCACCAGCAATGTATGAGTGTACCCTTTTCCCTACATCCTCGCCAACACCTGTTGTTGCCTGTGTTCTTAATAAAAGACATTCTAATTGGGGTAAGATGAAATCTTAAGGTGGTTTTGATTTGCATTTCTCTTATAACAAGTGATGTTGAACATTTTATGGAATCAACCTAGATGCCCTTCAGTAGATGAATGGATAAAGAAACTGTGGTATATATACACAATGGAATATTACTCAGCCAAAAAGAAGAATAAAATTATGGCATTTGTAGGTAAATGGATGATGTTGGAGACTGTTATGCTAAGTGAGATCAGCCAATCCCAAAAATCCAAAGGCCGAATGGTCTCTCTGATAAATGAATGATGATGCATAATGTGTGGGGGGGGGAAGGGTGGCAAGAATGGAGGAAGGATAGATAGCATAGAGAGAAGGGAGGGGTGGGGGCGGGGTGGGGGTTAAAAATAATAACAGAATGTGTGACAGATACCATTGCCCTGTGTACATACATGAACACACAGATGGTGTGACTCTACTTTGTGTACAGCCAGTGAAACAATAGCTGTACTCCATTTGTGTTCAATGAATCAATAAGTAAATAAAAAATAAATAAATAAATAAATAAATAAATAAATAAATATGAATGTTGCAGAAAATAAAAAAAAATAGTTACAGGGCTAGCCAAGTTAACATTTTGTATTGTGTGAGTCATGGTATTTTATGAAGTTTTTTGAGGAATGGGTCTATTTTGTCTAAGTTGGAAAATTTATATGTGTAAAGTCATTTGTAGTTTTTTTCTCTCTTTTTAATGTCTACAGGATCTTAATATTATCGCCTATTCAATTTCTAACATTGAGACTTGTGTCTATTCTTTCTTTTTCCAGTCTTCTTAAAGGTCTGCCATTCATTTGATATTTTTAAAAACATACCAGATCTTTGTAGAAATGACTTTTCTTCACTGTTTTCTCCTCTAAATTTCACTGATTTCTGCTCTGGTATTTACTGTTTCATTTCTTCTTGTTTGGTTTATTTTGCACTTCTGGTTTTTGGTTTTGAGGTAGAAGCTTCTAACACTGATTTAAGACTTTCCTTCTTTTCTAATTTAGTGATATAAGCTTCTTTTAGCATGACTCTAACTACCTCCCACAAATTTTGATAAGTTGAATTTTTATTTTCTTTCAGGTTAATGCAAATTTTAAAATTTTTATTGAGATTTCTTTTGTGTCCCATGGGCCATATAAAAATGACCTGTATTTAGTTCAAAATTCTGTTACTGATTTCTGTCCTCCCCCATTTACAATATGATTGTATAATTTTTTCTACATATATCTAAAATCACATTAGGCAATGCCAGTTTTTGCTACAATCATCAAATATAAGTTAAGCACTCAGAGGGAAGAGGAAAACCATATTTTTGTTTACTATGTATTTTCGTCCTTCCTGATGTTCCAAAGTTTCTTTTACTACCATTTCCTTTCTGTTTAGATAATTTATTTTATCCATTCTATTAGAGTATATATACTGGTGACAGATTTTTAAATTTTTCTTTAATTAGAGGATATCTTAATTTTCCTTCTATTTCTAAAAGATATGTTAACTGGATTCTAGGCTGATAGTTTTTTACTTTTGGCAATTGAAAAATCGTTGTGACATTTTCTTCTTGCTTCCATGTTGCTAATGGGAAAGCCATTGCTATCCAAATTTTGCATCTCTTATAGATCAGGTGTCACTTTTTTCTTGATGCCTTTAGACTTTTTGTCCTTAGTTTTTAGAAATTTGTTTATGATATGTATTGTTATTCTGTTTGTGGTTCATTCAGATTTTTTATCTGTATAGGCTTATGTATTTTTGGCAAATTTGGGGAGTTTTCATCATTACCTTTACTCCTTCTGGAACTGTGATGTGGTGAATGTTATTAATGTTTTGAAAATTAGATCTTTCGTTATGGTCCAATAGGTCCCTTAGGCCCAGACTGTTTTATTCCCCAGTCTCTTTTCTTTTTGTTGTTCAAACTGGGCAATTTTTATTGCTCTATCTTTAATATTGTTGATTCTCTCTTCTCTCCCCTCCATTCTGCTACAAAGCTTATCCATTGAGTTTTTATTTTGGTTATTGTATTTTTTAGTTCTATAACTTCCACTTTACATTTTCTCTTTCTTTTCTGAAGCTTTGTATTTTAAAAATTTCCTCCAAGTGAGTTTATAATTATTCATAGAAGCATTTTTTCTTATTGCTTAGTTTGACAGATATTCTAACATCTTTGTCACCTCAGTGTTGAAATCTATTGTCTTTTTTTCATTTAGTTGTAGCTCTTCCTGATTTTTGTTATGATGAGTGACTGTCAATTGAAACTTATTATCATATTATAAGACTGTATCTTATTTAAATCTTTGTTTTACTTTGCTTTCCAACATTGCTCTGACAAGGAAGGGGTAAGAAGTACACATTCCCATTCGGCTTTCATTGTTACTTAATGGACGGGGACCTTCATACTGATATGTGTGAATTATAGCTGCACGTGTAGTCTCTGTTGACAACATTGTGTGAATGGCCTTGGTATGTCTGGGCAATGGCAAAAGTCCTGACTTTCTAATAGGGATCTCCTGAAAACACCCTGAGGGGAGGAGAAGAACACTTGCTACTGCCAGGTGGTATAGAAGTCTGAGCTACCCATGTGGTTTTTATAGACATCTTGGTGATAGTGGGGAAGCTGGTTACTAGCCAGCAGGGATACTTGTCCTAGTTCCCTAGTTGACCTTCTCTGACATCATCCTAGTGGGAGTGTTGGGGGACCTTATTACAGCCCTGTGAGAATGGATATAGGTTACTCACTTGGCCTTTGCTGATGTGGGTGGAGTTGAGACTGCAGATTTTTTGTAGTGTGTTTGGTTTAAGTAAATAGATAATATGTGAAATTTTTATTTTGCTAGGTTGTCATTTCCTAGTATTTGGCTAGAGATAGTAGGTTTTTGTTGAATCTTTCTTTTTTTTTTTTTTTTTTTTTTTTTTTTTTTTTAAACAAAATGAATAGATCTTTTTTTTTTTTTTGTTTTTAACAACAAAAATTTAAACAAAATTTGACTAGCATGAAGGA